>PVKS010009789.1:0-63258 GCA_004027875.1 Aplodontia rufa
GGCCTGATTCAGTCCTACAACTTGTGGCGATGTCCAGTGCTCTGAGCAGCCTTTAGAGATTAGCACTAACACAGGCAGTATGCCTACAATATCAATTCTATGATGGCATGACCATCCTGGTCCCTATACTCATCATTTCTCTGTCTGCTCACCCACACTCAGACTGTACTTTGAGAAGTAAGGACAAATACTTAATGCTGCCAATAATCTAAAGGTGTTCCTTTTTTCCTTTTTGGTACTGGAGATTGAATGCAGGGGTGCTTTACCACTGAGTGACATCTCCAGCCCTATCTACCTATCTATCTATCTATCTATCTATCTATCTATCCATCCATCCACCTACAGATAGGGTCTTACTAAGTTTCCCAGTCTGGCCTCAGACTTGTGATCCTCCTGCCTTAGTCTCCCTGGTCAAGGGGCTTATAATGTGCAGCATCATGTCCGGCTCTAAAGGTTAATTCTTAACGACAGTGAGAAAATAATCTGAGAAAAGCAAAACAGAACTCTTCAGGGTCCCATGCTGTGCGCTCTGTTCCATGTGCTCTTTTGGAAGCAAGAACATTACAGTCCTGACCTCAGCAGTTTTTCCTCCTGATGGAGAATCCCTCCTGCAATTAGTTGTCATGTCTCCTTAGCCTCTTCCAATTGGTGACTAGGATTCCTTTCTCTCCCACAACCTTCACACTTTGGAGGAGAGCTGGTCAGATATTTTGTACAGTGTCTCTTACTTTAGGTTCACCTCGTGTCTCATCAGGATTGGGTTGAGACTGCATTTTTGGCAAGGAACCACAGATAAGCTATTGTGCCTTCTCAGGGCACCGTATCAAGAGGTAGGTGACACAATGTCTCATTACTAGGGACGCCTACTGCATCATTTGTTTGAAGGGGTGTCTGCCAGATTCCTCCACTGTAAAATTACTGTTTCCCCTTGTAGTTAGTAAATATCTTAGGGGACAGAGTTTAAAACCATTCCAATATCTTGTTTCTTATCACTCTCTTGCCTACTAATTTTAGCAGCAACAATTATCACTGTGGAGTTTGTCCAAAGGTCATTTTCTATTTCCCATTCCCTCTACATTTATGAAATGGAATTTGTACTATAACAAAGAGCTGACCCTTGACTTTTATATATTTATTATTCAATTATTTATGTCAATTTGGACTTGTACATAATTTATTTGGTTCTGTAAGCTATAATTCAATTCTATTATTATTTTATTTTATTTTATTGCTCAAATTGTTCCAGAATAGACTATTGGAAAGTTGGCTCCAGTGTCCTTTCAATAAGTACCCATCCTTTATGGACATTCTCTGACTTTCTGGCACCACACAATGTCCTGGGCTCATTTTGTGTTTTTCCTGCCCCAGCCCTGGAATCAACCATTTCTCCAAGATCTAGGTCTTCTGAGTGCACAGATCTAGGAAATGTGTGTACTCATGATAGCAGGATTTTAAATCTGTTGCTTTCTTCAGTGTGCCTTGAAATCTAATAGGTTAATAGGAATTTTTATTAGGAGCATTTGAAGACAGTCATTTTATAATACAGTTTCTTTGCACCTTAATTGCACAACAAAATCTTTAGGGCCATTTGGAAAATTGATAGAACTGTCATATGACTGAAATCACTTCATCTTGTCCACACACTTCACCATTTTTATACTGGTGAACAAGGTATATTGGCTTGCCTTACTCTGACAGAAATATAAAAAGTACCTTCTGTATGTAATTTTCCTCTAAAATTTCCACTTTAAAAATGCTTTCAAGTAGTAACTTCAATTGAAATCAGAAACTCTCAGTGGGCTCTAGAAAACCAATTTCATGGTGGAAAGATAAATAGCTTTCTTTAGCCAGCTCATCCTGCAGAGAATGTGCCCTGTTCCATGCAGGCGTGGTTACAGCAATGCCCAGCCCAGGACACACACAGGGACAATTCCACTCAGCATTCTCCCTGGTGCCTAGCTTCATAGCTCCACTCACAGTGTGAGTACCAGTTCTTTGGATTTTTTAATTTTGTTTTAGAAGAATTTTATATTTACAGAAATACTGCAAAGACAGCATAGAAAATTCTGGTATACCCTCCATTTGGCTCCTTAATACATCTGACATAATTATAATACATTTATCAAAATCAAGAAATCAGCCTTGGTACAATACCTTAACTAAGCTGTACACCGTGCTCTGATTCTATCAGTTTTCATTAATGTTCTTTTCCTATTCCAGGATATCACACCACAGCTAGGAAATTAGCACTAAAAAGAATTTTTATAAATTAACAGATCACTCATGTGCTATTTGAATATTTCAAACTATAGTCCCTCTCTCTTTTGCTCTTTTAGGCATCCTTAGGTTACTAACATGCTTAACTTGCGGCCTCAACCTGTCCCTTTCAGTGATCTACACCTAGGTGTCTTTCAAGACACACCCCTCGGGGCTGGAGCGGTGGCTCAGTGGTTTCGGCGCTTGCCTGGCAAGCACGAGGACCCGGGTTCAAACTCCAGCACCAGGTACACAACTAAGTGTTGGAGCAACTAAGGCCATGTGAAAAACTAAATAAAGTTGTTCCTCTCTTTCTCTGTCTCTCTTGCTGTCCCTCTCTCTTAAAAAAAAAAAAAAAAAAAGACACACCCCTCTATAGTACATCCCCTGTGTCCAGGCTTATCTGAATGACAGGTCATCTAAATGTAAGTATTGTTGACTTCCTTAAGTGTGAATTTCTTAGGTGTACACCTAACTGCTAATCATGTGTTTCAAAGCCTCTCTAGAACTTTTTTTTTCCACTCTTAACTTTTTATAATCAGGTGGAACTCACTTATTGTTTCCACCAAATATTTGTTAGGTGTTCTACTATTTTCCAGGCACCATGCTAGGCAGTATGTTAGCCACAGAGTAACACAAAACAGACTCAACTACCCTCTACTGAGGGTTAACAGCCATTTAAACTAGAAACAAAAAGTAGTTTCAGACGGTGCTGTGTCACAACTGGGTGAAAGTCACTTTCAAGGAGAGGGAATGACTGAGATAGCCCACTTTAGATTTGGCAGCAGGTCAGGACTCTCTGAGAAAGTGCCTTCTAAACCGAGACCTGCAGCCAGGCATGGTGGTATATGCCTGTAATCCCAGCACCTTGGGAGACTGAAGCAGGAGGATCCCAAGTTCAAGGCCAGTCTCAGCCACTTAGTGAGACCTTGTCTCAAAAAAAAAAAAAAAAAAAAAAAGGACTAGGGATATAGCTCAGTGATAAAGTGCTCCCAGGTTCAATCCCTAGTACCAAAAACAACAAACAAAACCAAAGGCGCAAGTCACAGGACGGGAAGGATGCAGGGCAGATTGTTAAAATGAACCAAATGATTGTGTGTAACAATAATCCACAAAGTTTCAAAGTTTGTATAAAAGAAAAACAAATGACCTGAGAGCTATAATAAAATCAGATTCCTATAGGTGGAACACAGAGGGTTTTGAGGGCTGTGGAAATATTCTCCATAATACTATAATGCTAGATACATGCCATTACACATTTGTCCAAACTCTTTGAATGCATAACACCAAGGATGAGCCCTAATGTAAACTATGGACTCTGGGTGATAACACAGGTTCATCATTTGTAATAAATGTGCTGCTCTTCTGGGGGAGGTTGACGTTGGGGTGGAGGGCCAAGCGTGTGTGGGAGCAGAGGTATATGTGAAATCGCTGAACCTTCCATTTTGCTATGAACATAAAACTGCTCTTAAAGAATAAAATATTTTTAAAAATCCATTTTCTGGGTCTTATCTCCAGCAGACTCTTACTTGCTTGGTCTGAGAAGAGGCTCTGAGAGCTATAATTTCATAAAGAGCTCTTTACACTGCTCAATGCACTGGCAGACTTGGAAAACGCTGATAAAAGACGGCATTAGAATGTGTTTGTGGGCACAGATATAATAACATGCATATTTACTTGGGCTATTTTATATTTTTCTTTCTTTTATTTCAATATCCAAACCTGTTCTTTAAAGACAAGGGAGCAGGCTGGGGTGGTAGCTCAGCGGTAACAGCACTTGCTTGGCATGTGTGAGAACACGAGTTCAAACCCCAGCACCCCATACACAATGAAGTGTCCAAGGAATGAAAGTCACATGAAAGACTAAATAAAAACTTGCTTCTCTCTTTCTCTCTCACTGTCACCTCTTTTTTTTTTTTTTTTTAAGAAAAAAGAAAGACAAGGGAGCAACTCTTCCTTGCTCACACTAAACACTGCTTGTGCAGTGAGCTCCTCTTGCATGCACTGTATAAAAGTTAGTTGGTGGCTTTGAAATGATTTTTTTAAAAAAGGCAATCATGATTTTTAAAGCACCAAGAAGACATCAGAAACGATAGAGAAACAGTGGTGTAAAATATGCAAGCAGGGTAATCAAACACTTCTGACCTGGAACCAGAGTAGTAATCGCTGTCTGCACAGCCTTGCGGGTGATGCTGTCCAAGGCGAACATCCAGTGTGGCTTGATGTTATGATTCCGAAGAACTTTATTGACCTGGAAAAAGAGAGGGATGTTCGGGTCTTTAATATTTAACAGCAAATAAACCAGGTGATCCAAGCACTTGGATGAAGTACAGCCTACAAAAATAAAGTTTTCTTCACTCTGAATTACAAGTAATTTCTTCATGTTATTACAAATTAAAAATTTGGGCTGGAGCAGTGGCTGGGCGGTTACGGTGCTTGCCCGCATGCACAAGTACACAGATTCAAACCCCAGCACCCACGTATACAACTAAGCGTCAGAGCAACAAAGGCCATGTGAAAAACTCAGTAAAATTGATTCTCTCTGTCTTTCCCCCCACTCCTCTCTCACTGTCCTTCTCTCTTAAAAAAAAATTTGCCACTTCAAATTGGAGAAAGCCCCACATAAGCAAATAAGATAGGCTATTGAAATGGAAGGCAGTCTGGCCAAATGGGAATGTTGCTTCTTGGGACTTAGAATAAGCAGCTGCAGAGTTGGAGGTGGAGCGGGGTAAAGGAGGAAGAGAGAGCTCTGGGGGTGTTCGATAAAAATAAATGTCATCACTAAATCTTAGGACTGCTATTTAACCAGTCAGTGCTTCCGCACACTCTGGTGATTTGGAAAAATAAGCAAAGTGCAGGAAATTAGCTCTGATGTGCTGCCTACAGGTTTGCTACAGGGTAGGCCTTGTCACCTCTCCATTGATGTCTATGCCTCTGTAAATATTAGCAAGGAGAATAATTTGCTAGAATATTCCAGAAAGCCAAATCACCTGAAAAAATGTTTAAGAATATCTTTTTGTAATGACTGATAATGCTTTATACATTTACATAGACACTGGAATAAATATGTGTGCTATCTTTCTATCACCTTTTTAAAAACTGTAATAAAATACACACAAATTCACCATCTGAAACATTTTTAGGTGTACCACCAGTGGCATTAAGTACTTTCCTGCTGTTATGCTACCATGACTACCACCCACCCACAGAACTCTCTTTCTGTCTTGCAAACCTGAAACTCTATCCCATCAAACAATAAACCGCCAAACCCCAATAGTTCCTACAGACCACCCTTCTACTTTCTGACTCTATGCATTTGACTGCTGGAGGTATCTCCCATAAGAGGGATCATACAGTGTTTGACTTTTGTGATTGGCACACTTCACTTAGCATTACTCCTCGAGGTTCATCCACGTAGGAGCAGTGTGTCAGAACTGCCTCTCTGTTTCCGGCAGAATAATGTTCCACTGTATGTATACCGCATGCATTACCTTTCTAAAAACAAGCTTTTCCCTGAGAGAGGCTCAGTTGAAGCTTGGATTAACTCCACTACTTGCTGGTTGACAAAGGCTTCCAAGGAAAGAGGCTATCTCCCCAACAGGCTCTGGTTAAAGACCTCAGCAGAAGCTAGGAGATGGCTCCTGAGTGGGAAAAGCATGCCAGCGGCTGGAGTGCCATTTGCCCTTGGTCCACCCTCACTGGAATCCCCTAGTTTACAAGGAAGTCAGTCGGTTTGAGAACTTCCTTGTAGTAGTTGTTCCCAAGGAAATGAACCATTTCCAGTTCCCACTTGTTCCAGGAAATCCTTTCTGACTGAATTTGTCCTGGTACCTTCATCTCTGTGAAGGGCTTACCTGCTTCTTTGGCTACCTGGAATAACACTAACGGCTATGGCTTGGGTTTGGAGTGGCGACCAAGCCTGGGATGCTGTTGAAGATGGGAGAACCTTTAGGAAGTGGGACATAGTGGAAGGAAGGTAGGTCACTGGGAGCTTGCCCTTGAAAGGGACGTGGGGGCTTCGCACCCTGCCTCTCTCTCTTGGCTTCCTGGCTGCTCTACAGGACCAAGCATCAGGGCCAACTTACCAAGGACTGAAGTCTCTAGAACCTTCCTCAAATGAGTTGACTTGCCTCAGGTGTTCATCACAGCAGCAGAAAGCTGGCTACCACACCAACCCAGAATACTTCCTTCAAGAGTCACACACACGTGGCGGAAGGGGGTGCTTAATAAGCATGAGCTGCTCCTCACTGGCTCCCCATTACATAGTGTATCACAGAGGGCCCTTTCTTTGCATTCATTCTTATCCTAGACAGTGAGTTAGCAAAAGTGGGGGTGAATGTGTGTGTGCATCTGCGTTTTACCTGGGCCTGAGGCCCAGGAGTACAACTAAAGAATTCTCCATCTGAATTCAACAGCCAATCTGGTTTCCAACCTCTAGGCTGGGAGCCAAATATGTGGGTAAGTGCTATGTGATGTCACTCGATTTGCAGATGGTGGTGTTTCCCTAGCTGTAGTACAGGCATGCCTTCAGCATTCAGTATTAGCTGGCTTTGCCAGTGGTTTTCATTTTCTCTGACTCTTGTCCCTGCTCACCATAAAGCACAACGAACAAGTGGCTTATACAGTGTTTCAAAGAGCACTAGTGGCCACTGAAGGATCCTAATTTTTTTTTTAAGAGAGAGAAAGATGAGAGAGAGAATCAACTTTATTTAGTTTTTCACTGGCTTTTTGTTGCTCCAACACTTTGTTGCGTATGTGGTGCTGGGGTTTGAACCCGTGTCCTCGTGCATGCCAGGCAAGCACTGTAACCGCTGAGCTACCACTGAGCCACCGCTCTTGCCACCGCCCCCCCAAATTTTTTTCTTTAAAGATAGAGGGTCAGTGAGAGAGAGAGAAAGAGAAAGAGAGAATCAATTTTATTTCGTTTTTCATGTGGTTTTCACTGCTCAGATACTTTGTTGTGTACGTGGTGCTGGGGTACAAATGGGTGTCCCTGTGCATACAAGGCAAGCAATGAAACTGCTGAGCCACCGCTCCAGCCCCCCTAATTTTGTTTTAAGTAAGGATCACTTGGCACTCCAAATGCAACCTGTCAAGACACCTTCTACATAGGATCAATAAACACATTAGGGGTAAATTAATAAAATTATATAACATGCTTCCACATTTATACAACAGGTACTGTGACGAATGCTCTTATTTCTGTCTCCCACACCTTGGAAGGGTCTTCTGGGAGCGGATTAAGGTGCTTTGGGCACAATGTTCCACAGATAAATGTCATTCAAGAGTAACACAGAGGATTTTTGGACCAGGCTTGCAGAAACTGGCTCCTAGTTTTTGTTGCATAGCAACTCAATTTTAAAATTCTCAGCAATCTTGCATTAGATCATGTGGATTAATTTTCACTCATGATGATCTATACTCTGAATTATGTTTCCAGCAAGGACATAGTGGCTACTTAAGAAATAAGCATATTAAAAATGTTTTATATGGAAACCGGAGAAAAATTGGGGAGGAAAAAAATTACCAATTTTATGAAGTGACCATTCCAATGTACACTATTACAATTTTCTCAGTGGCCACTAGATGGCAATTCTTGTTTTGCATTACAAGATGCATGACTACAGTGTGCTGTTGCTAAAGTTTCCAAAATAAATAGTGACCCACTACATGATTTCATAAGAGAGTCCAGTCAGGGGAGATGTTTCTAAGTTTTGCTATTTTCCATGGTGATTCAGTTTTATGTGTGTCTATCTCTGAGAGATCCCAAGACACAAAATAACAAATCCAACAGAGAGATGCAAAGAGAAAAGAGTTCACTGAAATTATTGAAAAACTAAAAGATAAATAAAACCTGTATTTCATCCTAGTTTTATGACTAATGTTAGCTGAGTTTGTGGGAAACCATTGGCAAAAAAGTCCCACTTACCGCGTCTTGGAATCCAAAGAGGACCACCTGTACTTGGCTGATGCCATGGCTGTCAAAATCCAGCTCTAATTTCAGCTTGGAGAGTGTGGTGGCTATGATTTTTCGGTCAGTGGACCTCACAAACTCTCTGAGGCTTGTGACAAGGGTTGTGATGTGTTCCCATTTCAGTTTTGGTTCTTCGGCCCCCTGTGAATAAAAATCAAGAATCCCTTAATCACATATCACTCATGGACCCACCACTTCCACAGCCCTTTCTGAGAAGAACTGAGCTCCAAAGTGCGACCTCTTAAAGCAACAGACCACATTTTACCATCACCACTGCTGCTCCTGTCACCAAGAAGCAATCTCCTTTGGGAAAAGGGCACTTAATCCACACACTAATCAGTAGTCAGATATACAAAGCTTTACCCAAATATGGACAGGCTGAAGCAATAAGAGATGTGTACACAGAAATTATAATTGAGAACTTATGGGAGATTCAGGCAATGGGCCATAGGATCTTAAACTCAATCAGCCCAGAGAGAGGTCATAAAATAGGGTCATGAATGCATCCAATCATGAGAAAGGAAGAGAAAGTAATGATGTTGAAAATGACAACTGGATGGAAAAAAGAGAAGCAGACATAACAGAAATGCATATCAAGAGGGCTACCAGCAGGCAAGCCAGAGGAAAGGCTGCAAACTCCGGAAACTAAGCCAGGGACTGGGGCTGGAATTCCTTGAGAGTCTGAATCTCTTGTTGCTGTGTGTGTCTACTGCAATGTGTCCCTGGCACTTCAAATGCCCTGAAAGCCAGTCAATTCCTTGCAACCACTGAGGTTCAATCTCACAGTCCATTCTTTTTTAAGAGAGATGGACACAAAAAAAGATATTAAAAAATTTTAAAAAAAGATAAAAAAAAGAGAGAGATGGACAGTGAGAGAGAGAAATAATCAATCTTATTTATTTTTTATTTGTTTTAAAGAAAGAGGGACAGTGAGAGACTAAGAGGGAGAGAGAAAATCAATTTTCACTTAGTTTTTCATGTGGCCTTCATTGCTCCAACACTTAGTTGTTTACGTGGTGCATGCAAGGCAAGCGCTGTAATCGCTGAGCCACCACTCCAGCCCCTCACAGTCCATTCTTGAATCCATTCTTTACCTATCAATGGACTGATGGACTAGTTTTCATATTAAAAATATAATACAATATGTAAATAAACTCCCTCTCTTAAACTGAACATTTTTTTTTTTTTGGTCCCAGGAATTGAACCCAGGGACACTTAATCAGTGAGCCACATCTCCAGCTCTTTTTATTTTGCAATAGGGTCTTGCTAAATTGGTTAGGGATTCACTAAGTTGCTAAGGCTGGCTTTGAACTTGCAATCCTCTTGCCGCAGCCTAGTTATCGGAATTACAGGAGAGTGCCAATACACCTGGCTTAAACTAAACTTTTTAACTTTGCGCAAGGCACAATACTTTTGTAAAGAAAACACAGTAGGAAGTTATTTATCCTTACTTAACTTTAAGAAACAACAGGATTTTTATTATGTTCTTTTCTATCTCATTGTACATCTTCTTACTGCATCATTAAATTCTTCAACTGGGCTGTGAAAATTACAATTCCTAGGATTCTATTAAAATACAGAGAAATGCACCATCCAGTTCCTTCTCTCAAAATATTTTCATTTGGGAGCTGTCTCATGTTTATGTTTTCATGAGAAAAGATTATATTGAAAAGCTTAAAAGCTATCAAGGGGTGTTTTAAAATAAAGCTAGGAACAATTATCAATTTTGTTTTATTTTGTTTTTTTCCTTACCACAAACCAAATGCACTCAAAAGTAAAAATTCACCAGCAAAATAATAACACTGAGAAAATATGTTCAAGAAGAAAAAAACGCAAGTTATTCAGAAATTGGAAGCTTATCTTACTGAAAAATCAGTTACATGTTTGCCAACAGTCTAAGTAGCAAACATTTATAATTGATATTAGCCCTGTTTTCACAACAGAAAATATGTTGTTTCTGGTTTTTCGAATGTTTGTCATGGTCCTACAAAGGAACACTCTTCTGGGAAATATTTTCTGTCCAGGCTACTTTGTTCTCTTAGTAATCGTTATTTCTGTCCTAACTCTCATCTCTCCATGCTGACTTGTGAACTCGCTTTCGGCAAGGAGCATCTTAGGTAGGGGGAGCCTGACTCACTATCCAAAGGCCGTGTGGGACAGTGTGCCAGCCCAGAGTTTTCTGCAAAGATCCTCTCTACCCTTTATCCCTAGGGACTGTGAGTGGATTTCCCAAAGGTAGTACACTTTCAAAGAGCTCTTCATGGTTTAATATTTTGAGGAGTGGACCAATATCCTCCTTTTCAGGTAGGCTGAGATACAAAGCCTGCCTGAGCTATAAAGATGTATCTAGAAATATTTCATGCTGTGAAAAAATTCTGATTATAGAAAAAAAAATCAAAGGTCAATCATAACAATAGTAACAGTTAACATGGGGCTGGAGCAGTGCGGTGGCTCGGCGGTTATGGCGCTTGCCCAGCATGCAGGAGTACGCGCGGTTCAAACCCCAGCACCCACGTACACAACTAAGTGTCAGAGCAACAAAAGCCATGTGAAAAACCCGACTCAATAAAAATTGATTCTGTCTCTCTGTCTCTCTCTCACTGACCTTCTCTCTTGAAAAAAAAAAAAAAAGGTTAACATTTGTGCCATATTTTCTTTTCTTCCCCCTAAATCATCCACAATCTGAGAGACTCTCAAGAGCAACCTCATGGGTAGGTAAGTTCGGTTAGGCCGGAGGCGGCTCAGCTCTGTGAGGGTAAATAACTGACCCAAACTGCACAGCTGTGAAATGATGGACCCAGCCTTAAACAGAGGCAAGTCCATACTGAGCCCAGACTCCCAGCCATTATACCCTACTGCCCCGGTTAACTGGATTAGCCAGCCATAAACCTGAGACAAGACCTGCTCTCCTGCTGAGTCACCAGGCAGCACGGGAAGAAATCCACCATGTCCCTCACCATCACTGGACCACTCTGCATCGGGCATGTGATTTCGACCAGCAGTTCTGGCACCAAGGTAAGGTATATGCTCGTGAAGTTGCTTTTGTTTCCTTTTTAGAGAACATTCAAGTGTGCTTTAAAAACTAGGAATAGAGGGTTCCTGGGCACAACCCTCCAGCACCACCACCAAACCCCCAAAATTCAGAATTTCAGCAGTCACAGAAGTGACTGCTCTTGGCAGGTTTTGAGCTAGAGGCTGGGAATATAGTGATGGCCAAGGCTTTCCCTGCCCGGATGAAGCCACAATCCAACAGGGGACAAAGAAAAAGCCCCAACAAATGACATTTTCTGTACTAGAAAAGCCTACCTTTGGGTATAAGTATAAGACCCAGGCAATCCCTAGGTTCTACATGTTTCTGACATAAAAATAAACATCTAAAACTAGTGATCACAGGAGAAGCCTACACTTCTCAATGACTGACAGTGACTTTCTTTCCATCTCCTCCCCAGCTTTATGTTTCTCTCAGCGCCTGTCTCCATCTGTACATCAGAGCCAGAACAGTGTGGTGGTTAAGATCACATACTCTGCACCCAGAGTGCCTGCATCCGAACCGTGACTCCATCGCTTAGGGCTGCAGGACCCTGGCTACGTACTCAAGTCCTCTGTGACTCGGTTTCCTCATCCGTAAAATGAGGACGCTAACAGAGCTATCACTTTAGTACTATTGTCCTGAGGATTAAATCCTCATGAAATACTAAGAATAAAACCTGGTCCAAAGAAAATGTTATTTATTACTTTATGTTTAAACACAGTTTTCTTTTTCTGCTTTTCTTTCTCTACTAGAATGTAAACTTCAATCATATGCAGATCTTCTTTTGGTTTTGATCACTGTAATATCCCAGCACATGGAACACTGCCTGGCATCTAGTAGATGCCCAGTAAGTACTTCCTGAATGAATGAATTGCTGGCCAGTTGCTCCCTCCATCTAAACTTGGTTCCTCTTATCCCAGTACATTTTACTCTTGGCTCTTAAAAGTTCATAGTAGGGCTGGAGCGGTGGCTCAGCAGTTATGGCACTTGCCTGGCATGCACAAGTATGTGAGTTCAAACCCCAGTACCATGTACACAAAGTTTCCAAGCAACGAAAGCCACATGAGAAACTAAATAAAACTGATTCCGTCTTTGTCTTACTCTCACTCACTGCCCTCTCTTAAAAAAAAAAAAAAGTTCATGGTAGGCCTGTACGGCATCCTCAACACTAATCCTACCTCTAGTTCAGAGGCCTGGCTCTCTGTAATCCCACAGCACCTTCTTGCTGGGCCTCCGAGTGACTCCTGGAGACAGTTTTCCATCAAGAATAAGTGAGGGCATTCCCTGAAACTGCGGCTCATCTCAGTTCTCCCTGCACCCAGGGACCCAATGCACACACATATAGCCTTTTGGCTCCTCCTACAGGATCTAAAGAGGTGGATTTTAAGGGATTCCTAAAGCGACATGTTCAGGGTCAAAAGAAGGCAGAGACCCTGGCCAGTGAGAAAGTTGGTCTATTACCATGTGTTAAATCCAAGTAAGATGTAATGCTATACAACATAATCCTTTTTTAGATATATTGTGAGAAGGGGAAGGGAGGGATAAGGGTGGGTAATTGGGGGGGCACTCCTGGGGGGTAATTGTAATATCCAGAATCTATACACATTTTATATTAGTTTGTTAAAAACTTGTATGGTTGTTCAAAAATTAAAAAAAATTTAAAAAAAGAAGACAGAGAGCCTAGTGGAGCCCTCAAGATAAAGACAAGCTGGGGCTGCACAGTAAGAGCCAAAAAAACAGTCCGGCTTGCTGCATTTCCATCTCAGTGCAAGATGAGAACAGATAAACTCTTGGACGAGAGACTTTAACGACCTGGCCTGATCCCTTCTACTGCGCCCTTTTTGCAGCTGTTTTCCCACGACAGGGGGGAAAAGCTGCTGCAGTCCACAGTGATCATGCAGGACAGGTGTGGCCATGTGGACGGGTGGCACAGGACCAGATGAGTCCCTGGTGCCCATAGAACTAACAGAGGACGGCACGTGTCACATTAGGGGCCCAGAGAGTCTGGAAGTCTTGTATCCAAAACCACTCAGTGGCTTGGAACTGAAGGAAGCCTTTTCCCCTGCTGCAGATTTGGGGAGGGGATTCTTCTCACGTCTGTAAGCACAGTCCTAGGGAACATATTTTCCCAGGTATTATGGACTGAATTACATCCCCCAAATTCATACTGTGAAGCCCAAACTCCAAATGCATTTGCAAATAAGGCCTTTAATGGTATAATTAAGGTTAAGTGAGGTCAGAAGGGTGGAGCCCTAGTCCAACTGGACTGGTGTTTCATAAGAAGCAGAAATGACAAGAAGGTGCATACAAACTGAGAAAAGGCATCTGAAGACACAGTGAGAAGATAACATCCGCAGCCCAGGGAAGAGGCCGCAGAAGAAGCCAAGACTGCCAATACCTTGACCTTGGGCTTCTGGCCTCGAGCACTCAATAAAATTTCTGTGGCATAAGCCACCTAAGTCTGGTATTTTGTTATGGTAGCCCTTGAAAATGAATATACCAGGGAACTAGAGTTTCACTGACAAGCTTCTATCGCACGTGTGGCTTTCTAACATGTTATATAATTATTTATCACTGCCCATCACCCTCCTGAATGCAGGGGCCTCCTCGGCACAGGGTTCTGTTGTAGTTGCTCTGAGGAGTGACTGACAGGTAGCCTTGCTGAACATCAGACTCTGCATTTCACAAGCCTCCGTGCTTGTTTACTGAGTAAATGAATAAACAACCGAGGGAAGGGTCAACGAGGCTTGTTCCGACTAGGTGCAGCCTCACCAACATGAAAAATTTGCCTCTGGCTTAAAAATAGTACATGCTCAAAAATAGAGTTTTTGCTTTAGGGATCTGCTGGTTTTTTCCCTCTGGGGTAGGATGTTTTATGGAGATAACTTCATGTCTCCATTTCACCTGATACAGCTCCAAGAGGTTAGGACACAGTTGAAATATGTAAACTTTGGGTGGGGCTTGCTGGTAGGTACCTACAGGTCCACCCTCTTAGGAGGCTGAGGCAGGAGGATGACTTGAACAAGACTTGGAGGCCAACCTGGGCATCACAGTGTGACCCTGTCTCAAAAAATGAAAAAAATCTCAGACATACAGACACAGACATACACACACACACTTTGGGAAATGAAGTACCTGTGAGAGATTTTTACCTGAGCTAAAGACTCCATTAAGTTCCTTACAACTTTGTCCTGGTCTTCTGTCAGGATCCTGTGAAGGGTGGCTCGCCTTTCACTGTCCTTCCTCAGCATAAAGAACCCGGAATCTTTTTCTTCAGGGGAAGGCGGGGCACTGTGATCTTCAAAATTTTCATCTGGAATGCTGTAATAATTGAGGGAGCATGAATCACAGTTTCCTCCACCAAGTGACAATCTTTGCAAAATTCTATCACCCACAATAAGTTAGGTCTTTACCCCAAAAAGAGTGACCGTATTCCTTTCACGTCCTTTTCTCCACAGGACTTGGCTCTGGTTTTGAAAGAGAAGGGGTCCACCTTCAACTCCGTGTCGGGTGACACGGAGCCGTACTCACTGCTGCTGCTGGTGTCCTCCACCAGGACAGGCACTGGCAAGGATATACTCCGGAGATACTCTGTTGGTGACAAAAGGAACAAAAGGCAGTTAATGCTTGGAGAAATCTACATATACCAGAATGCCTGCTGAAAGCCACCGGTATCCTTTGTCATAGGTCTCCCAGCAGAGAGCGCCATAATTATGCTACAAGTAGGGCTGGCCATGAGAGTATGGCTTCCCAGAGATCAGCAGGACCCTGGCAGGGGTCGGCCAGGAGAGCACCTCCCAGGCCTGAAAAGGAATAGCTCAAAGGGGTGAAACAGAAGGAAGCACCAGGCTCCGGGTCCTGGGTTCTGATATCATGTTTTTTCTTCTTCTTCTTTTTGTTTAAAGAGAGAGGGACAGTGAGAAAGAAAGAGAGAATCCATTTTATTTAGCTTTTCATGTGGCGTTTGTTGCTCCGACACTTCATTGTGTACATGGTGCTGAGTTCAAACTTGAGTCCTTACATATGCCAGGTAAGCACCCTAATTGCTGAGCTACCACTCCAGCCCCTAATCTCTTCATTTTTATGAACAACTTATTTTTATTTACAGGTCTCAAAAAAAGCACAGGCCCTGGGGCTGGAGCGGTGGCTTGGTGGTTATGGCACTTGCCTGACATGTATGAGTATGTGAGTTCAAACCCTAGCACCACGTACACAATGAAGTCTCAGAGCAACCAAGGCCACATGAAAAACTAAATAAAAATTTGCTTCTGTCTTTATCTCTCTCTCTCTCATTGTCTCTCTCTCTCTCTCTCTCATTGTCTCTCTCTCTCTTTAAATACAGGACCTGATTCATAAAGTTTAAGCCTTGCTCTATTTCCTGGCTGTCATGTCCTGAGCCACTTTCCTCTAGGACACCCTTTTGCTATGATGTTCTTCATCTAAGGCATAGAGCAATGGAATCAGCTCACCATGGACTGAACCTGTGGAACTAGTACAGCAAATAAAATATAATACACTAAAAAGTCTTTTGAAAGAGGATTCCCTAATTGCTGCTATATCTGGCCTGATAAAGTAACTCTGCCCCAGCAAAACATAACTGGATGTCCAAAGTTCTTCCAAGTTCACATAGAATAAGCACTTAGCCTCTTGAGCAAGAGAGTGCCATCTGTCTTCACCACAACTTCGTGCCAGAACGACTGCTTGCCTGTTCTAGGAAGGAGATTGCAGAGGAAGAATTGCCAGTAAAACCCATTGCAATGAAAGCATGATTTCAAAACTGGTAATTGTGCATTCCTCTTGGTACTGAATGGTTCAGAAATACTTACAGAAACACAATGGGTATTTTTATTTGAAAAAATAAAATAAAATCAACTTTAAGCCCTGCTCCTCCGAAGCTCAAGGGTCCACCTTTGTCTCTTGGGGCTGCTCTGGAAGGCATAAAGAGAGGGAGGCTATGGGCCTACCCCACAGGTTCTCCCCATTTCACCTAAGACAAGTATATGCGACTACCATATGTCATGACTCTGCCTGAGGACAAGACAGAAAAGCACTCTTTGCTAACAGGATTTTGGAAACCAAAGGAGTAGATCTCTTGGGACTTTCCTGGCCCTCAGTTACTATGATTCTATAGCAAACTTGGGCTTTTGCTCATTTGAATGAGGACTAACGTAGCATAATAGGAGCTGCCCACAGTTCATCAAACACTGATTTTTTAAAAATTGATTTCTGCCAGAAACATTTTTCTTTTTTTTAAAAAGAGGGACTGTGTGCGTGCGTGTGTGTGTGTGTGTGTGTGTGTGAGACAGAGAGAGAGAGACAGAGAGAGACAGAGAAGGAGAGAAAGAGAGAATCAATTTTTGTTTAGTTTTTCATGTGGCTTTTGTTGCTCTGACATTTCACTGTATACAGGATGCTAGGGTTCTAACCCAAGTCCTTACACATACCAGGAAAGCGCTGAAACCACCAAGCTACCACTCTAGTCCCTGCCGGAAAAAATTTTAATACTCCAATGCTACTAAAGTTTTTTTTACTAAAGAAAGCAGGTTTAAATAAATTTCAAAAAGTCCACTTTAGGGGCTGGAGCAGTGGTTCAGCGGTTACGGCGCTTGCCTAGCACGCCCAAGTACATGGGTTCAAACCCCAGCACCCAAGTACACAACTAAGTGTCAGAACAACGAAAGCCATGTGAAAAACTCAATAAAATTGTTATTCTCTGTCTCTCTCTCTCATTGTCCTTCTCTCTTAAAAAAAAAAAAAAAAGTTCACTTTAGCCCGGAAATCCCTTTTTACTCGATTCCTGTGACTAAAAGCCAGTGACCATCAGCCAGGAGCTGTGGGGGCTGTCAGTACTCTGATCAGACAGACTCTCTTGTGAGCTTCATCCCTTATCTCTGATTTACAAATACCTGAAGGCTAGGTCAGCCTTCACCTACCTACATTCCTTCCTTCTTTCCTTTCTTCCCTCCCTTCCTTTCCCTTCTTTCTTTCCTTCCTTACTCTCTTCTCCTCCTCTCATTCCCTTCCCTTCCTCCAATTATTTTCAGATTTTGTGTGTGCTGTATTATATGCTGTATATATAACCAGAAGAAAATATATAAAATGTTATAATATTAATGGTAGTTATTTCTAGAAGATGTGATTTAGAATAATTGATTTTTAAATTTTTCCAGATTTCAGCTACCACAAGTATTATTTTTATAATCACAAAGACATGTTATTAAAAATATTTTTTTCATGAGCGAACATTCAATAGGTAGTAAACCACTTTACTAAAAGCTTGGTTTGCCTAATAACACCTTTGGTGATAATCCCCCAAATGAAAAATATCCCATTACATAGCAGGAAGGGACATTTCTCTGAAAGTGGATTGATCCTGTCACTGGGAAGCTCTTCCATAGCAATCAGTCTTGGAAAGGGTCTAACCATATCCAGGAGCATCCTGATCTTGCGGTAGGATTCATTCTGTCCCCTGGTTATAATATTATAGATCCCATGAGGCCTGCTCCATTGGTCTCTCCCATATGTAGGCCAGCTGAGAAAGCAGATGTCAGAGTATTACCCAGCTTTGGTTTCACCTATGGGAGGAGAAGCATCCAGGAACAGCTGATCTGGGGGCAAACAATCTCACTGGTCAGAACTTGAAATTCTCCCAAGGCTGAACTGACCGACTGTTCTGTTGTTATTTAAATGGTTCTGTAGCTGAATTACTACAAGGCACAAAGCAAGAGGAAGCCAAGATATTGTTGAGTTTACCGGCCTACCACCACAGAGTCTCACTTAATTTCAGAGAAGCCCCCATGGGTGTACTGCAGACACTGCAGGGCCAAGAGCCCAACAGGCAGTGCTTCCCAAATTCTCTTCCTGGGGAACTCCTTAATTCTGGAACAGCTCAGGGGCCTAACATTTCATGGGCCATATTTTAGCCAGTGCTGCTATAGCAGAAAGCAGAGGAGTGGCCTCTGGCTGATAATGAACAGTAGGGCTGTCTGAGAAGACAAGAGTCTTCTGGGGAGCTGCCTGTGAGAGGACATTTCTGGGGGTGGTCTAGGTCCGTGGTGTATTCTGTTTCACTAGAGACAACATCAGCTGTATCTGGGGGAACAGATTTCAGAATGAATCAAAGAGCTGCCGGGAGCAAGATTTCCATTGCTGAGAGATTTAAGGCCCTAAGTTAATTGTTGCCAATGGAACAAGATAGCTGAAGGAAGCTCATCAGTCTCTCGGCTTAACGGAACAGCCCATCTTGCCTAAGCAATCCCTTCTCTCCAGTGGGGCTCACTAGGGGAATTTCTGCAGTAGCCCATAGACGGGCCATCCTCATTACAAAGTATGCAACAACCCGAAATGGATGCAAGCATCATTTATATTTCAAAAACAAAATCAATGCTTCTTGGAGATAAACAGATTAATTCTATCTAGAATATGATAGAACCTTGTAAGAGGTTGCTACCATGTGCTTTTGTTAGGGTATATGAGAAGTACATATGAGTGTATCTAAAGAAGAGATAGAATGAAGCCTGGGATTATTATTTTTTTTTCTTTTTTGCCTTTTTGGTCACTTTATGTGGTTTGATTGCCCAGTAATGAGAGCCTGTGTCATATCTGTGAATTTAAAGGTTGCTATGGATACTGATTGCCTAGAAGGAGGTCTAGGAGGTAAAACTGTATACACTGAAGGAGGGAACTCAGTGGTCATCATGGCTCATCTAGGAAATAAAGGGACTTACAGATGTTCTGCACCCCTGCGTGCACAGCCCAGATTCCTCCCCTGCCTGGTCTTAAATCGGTGAGCTGTTTCTAGACTGATTCCCCTTCTGTTTGGCCCATGCATTCATTCCCCCTCTGTAGAATCTCTGATCACTGAGAGCTAAAAGACTTGCTGATGGACTGGAGTGAGGAGTACAGAAAGAAGTAAAAACCCTAAGGTTTCTGGCTTAGTAACATGAATGGAGGCTGCACTACTCATATATAGCCATGAGAGAGAATACGTGCTGAAGCGGGAATTATTTTCAGGGGAAGGGTGTTATCTGACAGTTCAGTGTGAGACACAGAGAAGGCAACTGGGTATGATCTGGAACTCTACACTCTAGATGGTATTTAAAGCAAAGGACAATAAAATTTAGGGAAATATGAGAATATAGAACCCATTGGGCCCTTCAGAACATCAACATTTAGGGAAAAAAAGAGGAGGAGGGGGAGCAGAAAGGAATAACGATCTGCTCTCTATACAGCACCAGGTATATGGCCTACATAAGATGCCTGGGAAAGGAAGAGGCCTGTCATTTATACTCATCTGGAAGGAGAGGAAGGACAGATCACAGTCATAGTGGTAATTAATAGGAGGCCTGCAGATCTGAGCAACACTCCAGAACCATCGAATGGGATGTTGCTCCTGATCAGGTCAGCACATGTGTCTTGTTCTCCCGAGGAGGAGGGGGCCACACTCATGAGCGACATCATCCCTGTAATGATACTCCTTCAGCTGAGTCTGAACAATCTAATTATGCAGGGATTTGGGGACTTTCCTTTTTTTTCTAGTTCCAAATCCCTGTCTCAGGAAAGTGGGGCCAGTCCAAGGAGGGATGGCCACTGGGGGACAGGGCTTAAAAGGCCCAAAGAATTCAGAAGGTTGAGGGAAGGTCTGACTGAGGAGAATCTGAAGGACCCCTGGGAAAGGGCAGGGGATCCTTCAGGCTGTGGTCCACCATTCTCAAAAAGCCACTACGCATGCATGGGTGGCCACAGCAAGAAAAGGAGAGCACCAATAGAGCACTAAAACTCACCTTATGAAGTGCTTGCTGGGCTAAGCATGTGACACATGTGGTCTCATTTAACCCTCACAACAACCCTATGAGCAGGTGACCTAACGACCCATCAGGCAGATGAAGTGGCACAGAGGACTTCGTGTTCAAGGCCACGTAGTCAGCTCTGATGCCTAACCTCTCAATTCTGACTCTAAGAAGATGCTATGGCACATAAAGTCACTTTCAGAGTGCAAGTGTCTGTTGAAGTATCCCAGGCACGGAGGGCGAGAGCACGGAGGAATGACCGGCCGGCGTTCAGCAGATGCATACCCGCCACCCCACGCTCACTCCAAGCACATCCTCACCAAGAAGCCTGTGGGTACAACGGCCAGCCCACCAGCGCGCATAGCAGACTTCATTGGAGCTACGGTTCCTATTATGTGCTCTAGGGATCTTTTTCCTGTGAATGAAAACCTTGCCACGTGGAAGGGATAAAACAATCATGGAGGGAGTTTCTGGACACAGCTCCAAGGCTCTCCTAGCATATTTTAAAATTTTATTCTCAGAACCAAATCTGTGAAGTAGGCGTTGCTACCACCACAGAATGACAGCTGAAGCAAGTAAACTGCTGCTTGCCACATACCTAGAAAGTGGCTCAGTGGGATCAGAACTGACCTCTGGACAATGCCAGAAGCAGGCAGTGCAGAAGGCCGGAAGGTGCTGCAAGGGTCCCCTGGGAGAATGCAGCTCCCTGCCTCCCAGAACCCAGGAGGTCCATGGAGAAAGGAAGCGCGTGGGGAGTATCTTGTCTCTTCACAGAGGTCCCTCCACCCTGAGCCTCAGAATTACAGAAGGAAAACGGGAGAGACTCATGGGTGTCTACACTGGGCACTGGCTTTGAGGCATCTGAAGCACCTGCAAAAACCCTCCCCCTGGGCCTACAGAACCAGGCATAATGGTTGTTAAGACCCCTGCCTCCATCGACTGCTCATCCAACTCAGAAGAATCCCAAACATGTTCATTTCTTTATTATTCTCTGAAATGCTTTAGTTGCTCTTTCTAGAGCAAATCCACCTTCCTGGTTATGATGTGCAAAAGCCAACTTGAGAAAACAAGAACACGGCTCCTGACCCACTGGAAACAGCGTGTGAAGGACGAGGGTTCCCGGAACTGAAATGCCCACAAAAAAGCCAGTAGGTGGCCATCTGGCTCCCACATAAGAAAACATAGACTCCCTCTTCACTCAAGCTGAAGATCTCAGAAACAACCTCCACCCTGCATTTAGGGGGCGACAATTTACACAAGAGAAAGAAGCAGGTTTCTGAAGCAGTACGCCCAGCCAGGCTTACAGCAGCACCCATGCTCAGTACTCAGAAGCCCCCCTCATGGGGACATGAAATGCCAGCCTTCTGCTCAGTGGGCAAAACAAACTCACCATTTGATCCAGTTGAAAGAGCTGTGGAAAGAAAAGCAAAGAGTATCATAAGTATATTTTGGTCTTGTTAAACAGAGAAATCAACAAAAAGCATCTGGAAATGGGATCAGGGTTCTCTCCAAATATTCAAATATTCCCTTGTCCAGAACAAGCATTAAAAATGCCAAGAACAGGGGCTGGAGTGGTGGCTCAGCAGTTACGGCGCTTCCTGGGCATGCCCAAGTACATGGGTTCAAACCCCAGCACCCACGTACACAACTGAGTGTCAGAGCAACGAAAGCCATGTGAAAAACTCAATAAAAATTGATTCTCTCTCTCATTCTGGCTCTCTCTCACTATCCTTCTCTCTTTAAAAAAAAATGCCAAGAACAAATGGATCCTTTACCAGTTTTCTTGTAGAAATGAGTTATGGAAATTATTGCAAAAAAGACAATTTACTTATATTCTTATACTGCTGTTTTATTTATAGCTGTCAATCTATTTCTTCATTTGGTGGGGGACAGGTAATTATTCAGAAAGATATGCTCTAAGGGTAGCTTGTATTTTCTACTAACATTAAAAGAACATATGGCTTGGAAAATTAACAGCTCTCTAATGTCTCTATAGCCCATTAGTGGTAGTTTCAGCACTAGAAGGCTACATTTCACCTCATTTAGACTTTAGCCTTAGGATCTCAATGCTAGAATATTTATAAATGCTAGTTGGGTATGGTGGTGCACACCTGTAATCTATAATCCAAACAGAGGCTAAGGCAGGAGGATTACAAGTTCAAGGCCAGCCTCAGCAACATAGGAAGGCCCAAAGCAACTTAATGAGACTCTAAGTCCTACTGTGTGATAGAAGAACACTGATGTATGGGGCCCCAGAATTTTTTTTTATTAGATGGATATAGAGATACAATTGAGGGGGAAACATTATAAAACATTCAAAAACCAATGTATATATACTTAGTTATCCAGGGCTAATGCCATATCATGGATGCCCAGCTTGGGTTCCCTATTTGCTCTTTCCCCCAGAAGACCCCCTGAGTTAAATGGATATCTCTTGGAGGTCAGAGATCTTCTTCTGAGATGATTCCCCCATATTCCCACCCTCCAGTCTCCTAGGTGTTCTTCCTATACCCTCCCCCTACCCTATGTCTCCAAGTATCCTAGAGAGTCATCTCCCTGTTGCGTTGAGAATCATACAATTTGAAGTTACTGTTAGCTTAGCCATCTAATGTACTGCTTCCCCATATATTCTAGCTTCCACAGATGAGAGATACCATTCAGCCCTTGAGTCTCTGAGATTGGGATACTTCATTTAGCATAATTCTTTCCATCTCCATCCATTTGGCTGCAAAATCCATAATACTGTCTTCTCTAATGGGCCCCAGAATTTGTGAAAATGATGGTACCATTGCTTCCTGATATTGAAACCAAATGCCTGAGAACATGGTTTACGCCAATTTCCAGAAATGTCTATGACCAGGATTTTATTTCTGGAAAATTCTCCCATCTTAAAAGCTTAGGATAGAGAAACTCTGACCCAGATCCTCCTCAATTCAATCACATACCTGAAAACTTGGGTTGTGTCTTTTTCTTTTTGCTGGAAACTTTTAAGAATTCATCGATAAGCAGGTCATTAGCACAGGCTCTCTTGTCAGGGTCTGGTTCAAAACATTTCAGTATGAACGCTTTGGCCTCTGCAGACATGGACTCTGGGATCTCAGGGTGGACTTTAAACATCCCAACCTAAGGAATGAACAGAAAAAGCAGAATGTTCTTCCATTACCACCTGAGTTCAGGGTCCCACCATGTGTCCCTAGTGCAGCAAGACGCCTTATCATATTAAAACAAGCTCATGTTTTTTCTCCAAGCGAGACAAGATGTACCTTTGGAAGGTTATGGAGAGCTTTCAGAGAGCTTCTATAACTTTATCAATGACACTCAAGGAATAATTACCTTAAGAAAGAAGACGGTACTATGAAGTACTAGCCTTCAAAACTTTAGAATACATCAGTACCCTGGCATTCAAAAAAAATTTTTTTTTTAAATTAAATGGCTGGTTTGCTCACAATGGCTATGTGATAGGTACTGTGCTGGGAGTTTCCCTTAAATGAATCTCACTGAATCCACCTAAGAACCTAGTGGATTAAATATCATCCCTCTTTACCAGTGAGGAAGATAAGGCTTAGATTATAACAAGACAGACCTGGGATTTGAACCTTGCCTTTGTTTGACTTCTAGCTTATTTTCTTTTCCTTGTTACATAATTTCTGAATATTTTCTCTCTCTCAAATAACCTACATTAAGAGATATTTGAAGCTATTTTGAACTTAAACAACAGTATTTTCTAACACAATTAGAGTTTATTTCTTTTTGCTTCTATTTAAAAAAAAAATGGGCTGGGCTCTGTAATTCTAGTTACTTGGGAGACTGTGGCAGGAGTATCGCAAGTTTGAGACCAACCTGGGCAACTCAATGAGACTGTGTCTCAAAAATAAAAAATAAAAAGGGGTGGAGGTGTAGCTCAGTGGTAGAGTACTCCTGGGTTCAATCCCTAGTGCCACACACAGAAAAAAAATTAATGATGTTTTCATGTATTTAGTACAGAGAGAATCTTCTAAGCAAATATTTTTGATATTTTACAGCTTACACAAGTTTATTTTTATACAAATAATAATACATAATTATTTATAATCATATAGCCTTTATTAGTGTCAGAAGCTATTCTAAGCTTTGCATTTATTAAGTCATATACCCCCCAAAAAAACTCCTGTCAGGTAATATTTTTATCCTCATTTTGTAGATGAGGAAACTGTAGGATGAGGAGATTAGGTAATCTGTCCAAAATCTCCAATATCTTAACCATGCTGATGCCCGGATCTGAACACTGTCAATCAGGGTCAGAGTTTGTTTGATTGCATCGCGTTACCACAGTGTCACTGCCCATGGACAGCAAAGCTGGCCCAACAGGGACAGAGGTGTGTTTTCCAATGACCAAGGCACCAGTGGGTAATAAAGCAGCACTTCAGAGGGAAACCCGAGGGACTGGGGAAAATCTGAAAGAGGGACTGAGAAGACATCCCTTCGGTCCGGTCCCTCCTTTCATGCCAAGAAAGGCAGCTCTCAGTACCTCTCATTGCTCTTTCCGCCTGGGTTACAGTCCTTGTTTTTACATCAGCAGTGTCCCACAGATTGCACTCAAGTCTGTGCCACCTTGACACAAACAAGGGAGGAGTGTAAACCATGAGCCCTCCTGAGATGCCATACTCAAGTGAATGAGGGCTGGAAATGCCAGAAGCCAGTGATCTTCAAAAGTCCTCTGCATTACAGAAGAGCAGGCCTGTGAGCTTCTTGGGAGACATTTCCATTTTAAAGTTCCCACTCACCTAGTATGTGGCAAGAGAGGACTGCAGGGACTCCGGTTTCTGCCATACCTAGTCCTCAGATCCCACATTGTGGCTGCGGTGCTCTCAGCCTATTTCCATCAGTGCCTCCTACTTTGGAAACAGAGGCTGCTTCCCACACCCCAAAGAGTTACTT
The DNA here is from genome assembly GCA_004027875.1 of Aplodontia rufa. Lineage (NCBI taxonomy): Eukaryota > Metazoa > Chordata > Mammalia > Rodentia > Aplodontiidae > Aplodontia > Aplodontia rufa. The sequence goes on from PVKS010009789.1 coordinate 24,968, forward strand.
ATCAGACAATTCACAGGCTAGACAATAGATATGGAAAAATGAGACCGATAGTCTTAAAATGGTAATTATGGACTTCCAAACTATTATAAAGGCAAATAGTGATTTGATTGAATCACTAGATAGAAAATGTCCCTGTATCTCCCTCAGACAGCCGAAGTCACCTTCCATACAGCGGTGGATTACACTGTGCTGCTGAAAGGAGGTCAACGGAAGTTACACGGACTCTCATTTTGGTGCTGTGAGAGGCACTGCCTCCAGGGGAGTGGATGTTCTTGAACTTGAACGTGATCTCATCTTGCGCTGACTTATGCTCCCTTTCTCAACAAAACGCTACATGCACACAGAACACAGGGACCATCCAGTAGCTATGAGAAACTTTATCCCTTTGATTTTAAAATAGCGTGAAATGTGACCTTGAACATGGCTGCTTGCGGCTCTCCTAGTTCATAAAACGGTGGTTTTCCTGTAGCCATTTCAATGATTGTACAGCCCAAAGACCAAATGTCTGCTGCTTTTCCATAGCCTCGCGGTCCTTTATCGATTATTTCTGGTGCCATATACTGAAGGGTACCTGCAAGTACATGAAATATATTTCCACTTTAAAAAGAGAAAACAGACATAATGACAGCTTCAATTTTTTTTAAAGCAAGACAATGTTAAAAACAGTTCAGGTCATAATATCTCATCTTTGAGTTACAGTTTCTTCTGCTATTTATAAAAGTAGAGATATCGATTCTTATAATAGATTTTATCAGTGACACAGAAATAGTTCAACAACATCATCTGGTTACGAATAGGTCCATTCTCTCTCCCTAGATGGTGAATTGTAACTAAGGCATCATTCCCCCGGAATCTCTCAGAGACGTCTGGCTGTTAGTCCTCTGAGAATACATCAATACATTTTCTGTGTTCATTCTTCAAATATGTGAACACTGCTATGATGTATACTTCTAATCTTTTCTAGGAAAAATCAAGTCATTCATCCACTTCCTTAGATCTATATTTCTCAATTCCTGAACTGAATGTTTAGCTCTGGTTTCATTCTGGAGGTCACTACATTAAATAAAAGAAGTCAGGCACAAAAAGCAAATTCCACATGACCTTATTCATTTGTGGAATCTACAAAGGTTGACCTCACAGATGGCATAATGGTTACCAGAGACCGGGGAGAGAAGTAGGGAGAGAGGGATGGGGACAGATTGCTAACAGATACGGAGACCTAGTTAGATAGGAGAAAGAAGTTCTGCATAGAAGGGTGACTACAGAGAATGATAATGTTAAAAAAAAAAAAACTAGAAGGGGGACTTTGAATGTTTTCATCACAAAGAAATGAAAATGTTTCAGGAGATAGATATGCTTACCCTGATTTGAACATCACACAATGTATACACATATCAAAACATCACATGGGGGGCTGGAGTGGTGGCTCAGTGGTTATGGTGCTTGCCTGGCATGTGCGGGTACGTGGGTTCCAACCCCAGTACCACGTACACAACAAAGTGTCTGAGTAATGAAAGTCACGTGGAAAACTAAATAAAAGTGATTCTTTCTTTCTCACTGTCTCTATCTCTTAAAAAAAAACAAAACAAAAACAAAATCACGTGGTACAACACAAATATGTATAGTTTTTTATGTGTCTGTTTTTTTTTTTTTTTTTTTTGTCATGGGGAATTGAACCCAGGGTGCTTTGTCAATGAACTATACCCTAGCCCTTTTTATTTTGAGATGAGGTCTCACTAAGTTGCTGAGGCTGGCTTTGAACTTGAAATCCTCCTGCCTCAGTCTCTTAAGTCACTGGGATTACAGGTGTGTGCCACCCTGCTCGGCTCAATTTTTTTAAATTAAGAAATAAAAAAGGAATTCATTCTTGTTTCTTAAGCGTGGCAGCATTAATATTCTAAAAATCATGGTAAAAAGCAATGAAAATAATTTCTGGTATACTTTATAATAGATTTTATCAGTGACACAGAAATAGTTCAACAACATCATCTGGTTACAAATAGGTCCATTCTCTCTCCCTAGATGGTGAAGTGTAACTAAGGCATCATCCCCCCGGCAACTCTCAGAGACTTCCAGCTGTTAGTCTTCTGAGAACAACAGAGAATACATCAATACATTTTCTGCGTTCGTTCTTCAAATATGTGAACACTGCTATGATGTCTACTTCTAATCTGTAAATCACATATATAGAACTCCTATAGTGTAACTGATATCCAGGAAAAAATAGAGTAAAGAAATCAATGAAAGGTCATGAGACATTAAAAGAACCAAACCACAACACAGCATCAATAGGAATAAAATGAAAAAGAGAGATTTAAAAGGCTACAAGAAACCAGAGTCGGAGAGTGTTGTATGATGGGAAAAGCTGAGAGTCTTGGTTCTAGCCCTGGCCTCATACGTCCAGGGAAACACCCAAGGGCAATGACCTCAGTGGCCCAAATGACAGGCTAGACTTGGACTTCTACTACCCCCTAGAATGGGGATGAGCCAGGAATGTGGACAGGAACATCATGTCACCTTATAGTTCACACCTTAACTATCCCTCAAAGGCCCACGTACTAAAGGTTTGTCTCCAGCTGATGGTATTATTGGGAGGTGGTGGAACTTTTAGGAGGTGGGGCCTAGTGAAAGCAAAGTAAGTCACCAAGGATGTGTCCTTGAAGGGCATATTGACCCTCTCCCCTCCTTTCTCATGGCTCCCCAGGCACCATGAGGTGAAGAGCTGCTGCTCTACTTATTCCCTGCATGACATTCCATCTCATCACAGGCCCAAGGTGATGGGACCAATCAACCACGGACTGAAACTTCCAGGAATGCGAGGAAAATAAATCTTTCCTCCTTTCTAGTTGCTTCCCTCAGGTATTTTGTCACAGTGACAGAAAGCTGACTAACATAGTCTCTATATCCCCCATTTCTGATACACTCACACAAATAACAATCAGTAAATAAGAACCCTTCCAAGACGCTATGTTGAATTACTTCAAATCCTGAGGTGTTTGCTGGAGACCTACTTTGGTATTTCTGACATTTTGATAAATATAAATGACACCTTTGATGAATTCCTCCTATGTGATTTATAAGAAAACTATAATGTAAAATTCCTCCAAATTGATCTCATGAAGCCCATTATCCAAGGCTAGAAGCTATTATTCATAAAAATAAAGTATGATATTTTCCAAGGTACTATCACCTTGTGAGGTTCATTCTCCATACGTCAGTGGCTCAAATTCATATTCACATACAACTGCACATACTCTCAGCTTTTTTCTTTTTTAAAGAGAGAGAGGGACAGTGAGAGAGAGAAAAAAATTTTATTTAGATTTTCATGCGGCCTTCAATGTTCTGACACTTCATCGTGTACATGGTCCTGGGGTTTGAACCCATATCCTTGCACATGTGAGGCAAATGCCGAAACTGCTGAGCCACTGCTCCAGACCCATTCTCTCAGCTTTAACTGGCAAAATTATTGAGGAAAGCATTTTCCCTTGCCAAGGTTAAGGCAACCACGCCTCCACAAGGCTCAACTACTCTTGGTACAAAACTGTTAGAGGTTCATTTAGTGTTTTCTCCCATGTGATATATTTTTATGATTTAAATAAAACCAGGAGGGCTTTTAGAAAATCTGTGTTGAAGCCTACTCTTCCTTTTTGTTGTTTCTGGGTCTATAATGGAATTGGTGAGGAGAATTTAAGTTATACAGATATCTGCATGGGAATTATAATTGATCAAAAATATAGCGAATTTTAAAAAATTGGGACAATTCAAGTAATGCCAACAATAAATTGTATAGCTTTTTTATTAATCAGATGTTATTTAAAAGAGCTCTATCTGATCAGTGTAGTAGAGGAAAGGGCCCAGGTGGAGGGAGGATGGGAAGGAAAGGGGACATACTGGGAATGACACTGAGCAAATTATATTGTTATACTGTGTGTGTGTACAAATATATAACAACAAATCCTGCCATTGTGTACAACTATAATGCACTAATAAAAACTGGAAAAAACCAAGTTTTATCTGCCAATGGGTTATTTATCCCTCACTGAACAAGTGACAAAAAACAGTTCCTCTCTTTAGTCCACAAACACATGACATATAATTGTGTGTGTGTGTGTGTGTGTGTGGTGCTGGGAGTCAAACCTAGGGCATCATGAAAGCTAGGTAAGAGCTCTATCCCTAAGCTCTACCCCTAGACCCTATATTTTACATAAAGAGATTTACAGAACTAGACTGAAAATACAAGCTAATCCAAACAGGAGCCTAAGGAAAACAAGTCAGAGCGTCAACTCGAAGATCAACACCTCACATATCTGCATCCCAAAATTTTTAAAAATTTCTGTTAATATCTATGTTAGAATTTCTTTGACACTGGTGCAGATTAATGTAATCTCTGATGTCACAGTTCATTCATTCATTTATCCAACAGATCTCTACTAAGAGTCTACTAAGGGCCTACAACTGGCCAGGCCCTATTCTAGGCACTCAGATACTGCAGGGGAGGGCCAGGCACAGGGCGCACACTGGTAATCCCAGCAACTTGGGAGACTGAGGCAGGAGGATTGCAAGCTTGAGGCCAGCCTGAGCAGCTTAGTGAGACCCTATCATCCTGTCTCAAAATAAAAAATTGCTGGGGATGTACCTCAGTGGTAAAGATCCTGGGTTCAATGCCTAGTACAAAAAACCAAAAAACCTGTAACAGTGTAGTAAAGAGAAATCCTGGGCTCACAGACCTTATCGTTTTTGCAATACAAGATAATAATATGTTGGCATAAGTAAGTAAGTAAGTTATATAGTATGGCAGAAAGTGATGTACTATGAAAAAAACAAAAGAATAACCAAGTAAAGGGCATCAGAGGTGCCCAGGAAGACTACCACTGTAATAGGGTGTAAGTAGATAGCATCCAAGTTAAGGCTTAAAGGAGGTAAAGCCATGTAGATCGCTGTGGGAAGTGTTGCTGGCAGGAGAAGCCAAGGCAAAGGCCCAGCAGCAGGACCCAGCCTGGAGCCATAAAGGAAATGCAGGGAGTCTGTACTTCTGGTGCAGAGTGAGCAAAAGGAGAGGAGGAGTGAGGTCTGATCAGAGCCTGTCTACCACTGCGAGGACCTGGGTATTTGTTTATTCTGAAAGCAAGCTTTGAGCATCCCTGGGTTCAACCCTAGTACCAAAAAAAAAAAAAAAAAAAAAAAAAAAGGGTGGGGGAAGGAAAGAAAGAAAAGAAAAAGACACAGAAAGCCACTGAGGGGTATAACCACTCTGGGTGCTGTATTGTGACTAGACAGTAGGGGGCGAAAGCGGAAGGAGAACAGTTGGGCTATCAGGCTGTCAAGTGGGTGAGAGGAGCCTGCACTCGGGAGGTGAGAGCTAGTCCAACCTGGGACGCTTCCTGAAGGTAGAGCCAACAGGCTTCCTCCAGATGCTGCGCTGGAGTGTGAGAAAAGGGACTGTGGGTAACTCCAGGTTTGGGATGGCCATCAACCGAGGCAGGGCAGAGTGTGGGTGGAACAGGTTTGGGGAGAAGATAATTAATTCCACTTGGCATGTTAAGTCTCGTTTAAACCTGAGCTTTATTGCTAACTAGTTTTGTGACCTTGGGCAAGTTATTTAACCTCTTTGAACCTTAATTTTCTCACCATAAACTGGGATAATGAAAGCTAAGGATTAGGGTTTGATGTATGAGTTTCAGTGTGTGTAAAGCACTCAGCATGCAGCCAGGTCCACAGTATGTGTTCTATAAATGATGGTCGCCACCGCCTTTCCCCTCACCAAAATCACAAGAGGCAAAACACATCACCGGCACTCTACTAAATCCATTAGAGGTGACTAAGCACTGGGGACTCCATGAGCACTGAGTTAGGGCTCCTCAATCAATGCTGGGGATACAGCTAAGCTACTTAGTCACAGGCTACCCTTGCATGAGGCCACAGGAGAGGTGCAAGTACAGAGTCCTGAGAGGACTGCTTTCCTGCAACTCTTTGGGGGAAAAATGTTTTCAAGATTAGCAGACGATAATATATTACATCCTGCCCCCCAAAAGTGTGTGAAAGGAGGGATTTTCCTCTCAGAAGCTACAGAGTCTTGGCTGCATCTAAAATGTCTCTTGCCAAGTTAGGAGTATGAGGAAAGAAATGTAAAGATGCTGAAAGCTACCAATAGGTTGGAATATCTTTTATTCAAAAAATACATTCTAAATGTGTGTAATTCTATGCCTGAAATAACCACTGTCTCGAGACTAGGACCTGCACCAGGGATGTTGCTGGCGGAATGTCCCGAGGAAAAAACTTACAGACTTTCTCTCTCTCCTTTCTGCCTCCCAGGCTGATAGGACACATATTATGGTGAGATGGACACAGAGGTGAACACAAGAGCAAAGGCCAGATTGAAAATGCGAGTTCTATCACGTACAAATTGTCGTGACCCCTGCAGTGATGTCCTCTGCCTCCGGGTCAACTTCCTCATCTGCAGAGTGCAGGCTCTTCTGCCTACCGCACAGAAGTCAGAAACAGGGGCATCTGGCCATTTTGCATTACACCGGACCACGGATTAGTCACGACCTTTGTTGCTTTGCTCAATTCCTCTCTTTCTCTCTAACACTAATAAAGAACTTAATGCTTCATGAGAATCAGGATAATGAAATGATAAGAACTTGGAACAGAGACCAGGTATGAAGTCCCAGGTGCCCTCCCCGCCTGTCTGGAACTCATCTCCTGAGCTTCACATTCTCCTTGGCCACCTCTGCCTTTTTTGAAGTCACTTTGTCTCCACCCTTTCAGGACTTTGCACTAGAAGCAGCTCAATCACTGTATTGCCTAATTTTTCAGGAAAGCTCTGTTCTCTCCGCTCTTCTGCCAGCGTGAGTCACTTCCTCCTCCTGAATGGCAGTCCTATGGTTATTTATATTATGGAGCAGGGGAAGAGATCCCAGGGAGAAATCAGGCAAGGGAAGTGGGAATTCAGAACCCAGATAGGATGGGATTTGGGTATGAGTAAGAATCACAGAGAGGCTGGACTGGGAAGATGTTTTTACAAAGTCATCTTGCCAGAGTCAAGGTGGCTGCAGGCCAACCAGGAGAGTCGCAATGACAGGAAAAGAAGAACAAATAACAAACTGAGAATTGAAAATAATCTTCGGTGGCATGCAACGGGCGCCTGAGCGAGTCATATAAACATAGAAAGAGAAGAAGAACAGAGCAAACCCTGGTAACACTGCTCAGTGAGCAGCAAACCGTATCAACGTTAAAGTGCGTGAGAACACTGACTCAGTTTATCTCACACCTTATGCGCAAACGCAGCGATTATTTCTCTAATTACACAAGATCTGTATCATTATTGTAAAAACATACCAGTAAAAGTTTCGGTACACGGGTTTATGCCAGCAAGCCTCTTTGATGTCCCGAAGTCAGAAATCTTGAGAACACCACTATAGGTGTTAATCAATACATTGTCACCCTGGGGAAAGAGAACTTTAATCAAAAACGTTATGTTTCTCTGGACACTGTTTGTCGTTCACTTTTTAAGTGCAATAAAAAAGAGGAAGTCCTTCGAGCAAACATGGATGCTCATTCTTCACATTTCATTAAAAGTTTGTCTCAACAGAAACTTCTGGACGCTGTTTTATTTATATATTATCTAGTTGTTCACAATCTGCTACTCGGGGCACATGTCAAACATGATCCCTGGGGAAAGCTCACTGAAGTTTACATACAACAGGGGCTAGCTGTGTATGATAGCTGGATAAGTTAAATTATGAATTTCATAGCTTCCTGGTCACTTTACTTTTTTTTTTTTCCTATGTTGTTCTGTTTCTTTCCCTGGAATATTTAGGGAATAAATGGGCATTTGAGTTGATTTTAGGGTAGAATATGAACTTAGATTCAATAGTAAAACATATGTCAAAAATTCTTTTAGAAGAGAATCTGATGATACTATTTTAGTGTATTATTTCAGACAATCTATACGTTGTAATTTTGGTTTACTGCATTAATATGTGAAAAGGAGACTTTAGCTATTTATTTCTCTTTAACCATTCATCCATTGATTCAATACATAATTATAAGTAGCAATTATGGGCAGGGACACAGGCTGTTAGCCACTCAGGAAAGGGCACCTGGTCCTGTTTGACTTTATACTGCTGCACCCCACCACACCCCACACCCTATAAAACATGATGTGGTGGGAACACAGCCTACTGGCTGAGCATGGCTAAGGAGTTTATTCCTGGTGTTATTTTGTGACATGAACATAAAATAACTGATTCAGAGTAGTGTAAAATCTTTTATTTCTATTTTTCCTAAGATTGATTTATTCACTGTTCCTAATCAATGCTTAAAATACAGCAAGACTTTTGCAAATAAAACTATTACCCAACAAGGAACTCATGAAAATGAATAATAGCATCTCCTACCTTTATATCACGGTGAACTATCTGATTGTCGTGGAGGTATTTTAATCCTTCCAGGATCTGCTTTGTATAAAAGCCAATTGTTTGCTCATTGTCTTTTAGTGGGCCCCATTTGGAACGAAGGAGAGCAGAAAGACTTCCTGTAGAGTAAGAGAAAGAGCAGATAAAATCTCATCCAAATGAGTTCTTTGAAGCATATTCATAATGTGACACTGATTTAAGTCAACATAAGCCAATATTCATGGGTTCTTCAGAGAGGCCCAGGAACTGGGTTCAAACATGAACATGAAAATATGCCTACTCTGAAGATGATCCCTATCAATACAGTCTAAGCAAAAGCCCAATCAATTGCTAACCTTAATCCAACTCATGATTGATACTAAAGTGGATCTGATATTTATTTACTGTCTCCAAACAAACCTTATGGTAATATCACATATCTAATTTTTCTTTGGGTGTAGAAAAATTGAGACCTGTACTTTAGTAGATCTCATTCAATTTTAATGCTCTTGCAGGCCTAGAAATTTATACTTTTGAAGGAAAGAAAAGCAACTCTTACCTCCTGGGACCTGCTCCATGAAGATTTTAATAAAGCCATTCTCACTGAAAGAGCCCAGATACTGGACAATATTTTTGTGCTTCAAATGCTTATGCAAGGCTATTTCTTCATGCAGGGGCTGAGAGTATCTGCAAGGCATGCAAACGTCAATGAGCTAATTACACTGACAGAGTTTAGCTATAAACTGAAGAAATATAAATTGAAAATTTCAACTAAACATATGCACCCATAAGTAAAATCAAAATGATCAACATAAGCCTCATTTATCATAAGGTTAATTCTGTGAGGCTGCAGCTACAGCTGGGTGAAGGGGGAAGGTGTCAGCTCTGCTCTAAGCTCCTTGTATATAACAACTCATTTCTCACAACTCAATAAGGAAGGACTATTAAGATGCCCATTTTAAAAATAAATAAATTAATTCACAGAGAGAATAACTAACTTGCCCAAGTCCACAAAGCTAGTTAAAAGACTTAGGATCTGAAACTAGTAGAACAGAAATAATCTACATAGCTCACTGTCCTCCTAACATGACCTGCCATTCCACTGGCCTCCCTCATCAACTTTACTATTCCAAGAGACTCTTTCCCAGGAAGACAAAAATTCCAAATGGCTTTAATGTTCATTCTAGAACTTCCTGAAAAGCCCACCAATTCTTCAAGAGAAAACATAACCCTATCTTGATTCTAAGTCTCTGAGCTCACTTTAAAAACCTCACCTTACTGTGTCCTCCAAGCCTATTGTGATTTTTATCTAATTCTAAACAAGCCTCTACTTCAAACCAGAGTCCAAAATCAGTGCTTGATGTATGCTGCTTTACCAGATTATAAAAGTATTCAATACTTCGAAAACAGAACACTTTCCATGATCATTTGAAGTACTATAAAGTTTATAGACAACAATCTTGAGTTCAATGCAGCTCTAAGGTAATTATTCTGTAGCCTGTCAAAGAAGAAAATTTCAACAAATTGAGTTTTAAGGATTTAATTGGCTTTTAATAGTGATTCGTGAACTAGGCAGCACCAAGTGCAAATAGACAGGAGCGTTACTGGGCCTGTCAGAGCAGTCAATTCTTTTATGACAGCTTAAGTAGAAACATGGGAACAGCAGTGCAAAAAGCAATTGGTTAACATCAAGTTAAAGCAGAGAGAATTTCCTTAAGCGGGTGCAAATTGTCTGGGCTCCTTTTGATTAATTGTTGTGAACCTCCTGGTTTTTTCTTTTCTTTTTTTAAGAGAGAGAGAGAGAGAGAGAGAGAGAGAATATCAATTTTTATTTATTTTTTCATCTGGCCATTGTTTTTCCAACACTTAGTTATATATGTAGTGCTGGGGTTTGAATCCGGTTCCTCCCACCTGCCAGGCAAATGCTCCAACTGCTGAGCTACTGCTCCAGCCCCCAACCTTCTGGTTTCTGAACAACTGACCTTGTTGGGAATTTGGCCATGATCTCCCTCCTGATTTCTGGGAAGGTGAGATTTTACAAATAGACAGCTTAGGTTTGGGCTTGGTGACATGAAACCTGGGCATAAAAGACTCCATTTTTAGATCAATCTGTTGGGACCTAGTATAGGAGCTAAGACCAAATGAATGACCTCCAATTAACTTCACATAATAAGTTAAATATGATAAAAGTATCAGCAATGATAAACAGAGACTCAAAGCTATTGCTTTACTTACACACACACACACACACACACACAAATAGTGGAGACCATGGATATGAAAGGCACTACTAAGACATCTTAAATGCAAACTAAGTTAGTTACTTATTTTAGATTAATTATCTCATTCTCCTTAATCTATAGAATGGGAATAACATTTGCCACTAACGCATGCCATACTTGCTTTAGTCATACATAGTATATCACAGATACCACAATGACAAATCCAAACAAGCAGAATGGATCATTTCTGAATGCCAATACAATGGTTGGTATTGAATAATACTATTTTCACGAAGCTTTTCAGGGTAAGCATTAAAACTAAAGTAATCAGCAGCGAACTAAAATCCAAATTAATTGAACTCAAACTTTTATAATCTGTTTTGTGTAATATTGCTCAGGAAAGCAGCCACTAACAACAGTAAACCTTGTCCCAGATACAGTACTCATTTTGTCTTTAGAAGTGCTCTCAGAACTAAAAAAAAAAAAAAAAAAAGGCAGGTGTTAAAGTATCCCTTTAACAGTAGAGCAGTTTAGAGCAACATTTTGATTTTTTAAAATGAGGTTACACAAGAAATATTGATATATACCAATAAGACACTTAGGTAATTACTCTCAACTATGAAGGCATTTATAAGTAACCTCTTTCAGGAGGGTGAAAAATACTTTTGACATTAGTTCGTGATTGTTCTTGATATGCATTAATGGCAAATGCTATTCCCATTCTATAGATTAAAGAGAATGAGATAATTAATTAAAATAAGTAACTTAGTTTATTGTAAATCAAAGGGCTCCCACCTCTTGATAAGCTATTGAAAAACCATGAATGCTTACATTTAAAAATCTGGAAGAAGGAAATATCCCCACCTAATTTTTTAAAGCAAGGATAGTTCAAAATTTGCATTACTAGTTAAGAGTCCAACCAAGCTAAAGATAAGTACTCTTCTCCAATATGGAAATCACTATAAACACCAGCCACATTCTTGAAGTGTTAAGAGCAAGATATTAAGGATGTAATGATAGTTTTCGCAGATCAATAAATTATGGTTGTCTGTTGGAATTACTGTAAGATTGCATTTCTTCTCAAGCAGTTTTAACAATGAAAGAAGAAATGGTATAGATATCATGAAATGCTTAAATATATATATTTAGCTTTGAAAAACTATTTACCCATGTATTTCTCTAGACCACACTCTCTGAGTCAAATCTCCACTGAAAATCATCTAAACAAGTGGTTTCCAACTTTGAGTAGGCATTTACCTCTCTCGAATGCAAAGAACATCAAAGTCCAGGTCAACCCTAGAATTTCCACAGTTTTAAAAGCTCCCCAGTTGATTCTAATATTCAGCTGGGTGAATACTGATAGAAGAGGTGTGGAGAATGCTAAGATTAACAACCGGCTGGAGACAGATGATGAGAGTACTTAAACGCAGCACCTCTCACAACCACTCTGCTTCCCTAACAAAGCATTTTTTGGAATGTAAAGGGAACAGAGGGAACTGGTCTTTGGGGGTTTGTTTGTGTGGTGCTAAGATCAAACCTGGGGACTCAAGCATGCTAAGCATGTGCTCTACCACTGAGCCACACCCCTGCCACCAGAAGAAACTGTTCTTGGTACTTTTTTTTTCTTGAATTATTTTTATTGCTATTCTTTTTATTTTATGTTTTCAATTTTTTATTAGTGCATTAGAGTTGTTCCTAATGATGGGATCTGTTGTCACATATTCCCAGATGCACACAATACAGCAATATAATTTGGTCAATATCCCCACCTCGCCGCACCCCTTTACCTCCCTCCTCCCATTCCCCAATTCCTTGCCTTTCTTCTGCGTCCTATATTTATTAAAAGAGAGAGAGAGAGAGAGAGAGAGAAAGAGAGAAACACCCATGAAGAACATTTTTTAATGTATATGACTATAGCATATACAGTGACATCCTTATCAATGCTTGGAATGTACCTTGCTTTATCTTGGTTCCAACCTTTCTCCATCTCCTTCCTTCCTATCATCCCTTGTGATTCTTTGATATATACTGACAATAGGATTAAGCATTTACCCTTTTGTAAAGTTATACAGTATAGCTTGTTCAAATATCTTTTTTTTTTTAAGAGAGAGGGACAGTGAGAGAGAGAGAGAGAGAAAGAGAGAAGCAGTTTTTGTGTAGTTTTTCATGTGGCCTTCATTGCTCCGAGACTTCATTGCGTACTCGTGCATGCAGGGCAAGCGCCGTAACCACTGAGCCACCGCTCCAGCCCCTTGTTCAAATATCTTATGCAGTCTTTTGCAACTGTGTATCATAAATATTAACAAACTGCATTCTATGGTTCTAATCCACGAGTTTATCTACCTTTCCCCCAAGCCTGGGTTCAGCTCTAGCCACCACAAATGAGGGGAAAAATTCGGCCCTTGACTCTCTGGGTTTGGCTAACTCCGCTCAGCATGATTTCTTCCATTGTAGGTGGTAGTTTAATCATGCATTATTCACATCCCCATACCGCCTTAGCAATTATCCTTTGTGACCCTATCCAAACTCTATAGGGCACAAGGACAGAAATTCCTGTTTCCTCTATCCTCACACTAACAGTACTGTAGGGTTCTCTAATCTCTTTACGTGGTTAACAAGATGTCTATACCACCGTTTCAAGGTAAAGGCTTGTCATCCAGGTGTTTTCAAACAACTCACTCACACCAGTTGACCATCACGGAGCAGGGCAAGAGAGCACTTGGACGGTGTTAGTATGTTCTCTGTGTGTACGGTGGCGTTTGAGCAAACTTAAGTTACAAGGTGATTTTAAATGTGATTTTCTTCTGCCAGGCGTGGACACAAGCCTGTAATCCCAGCAATTAGGAAGGCATGAGGATCACAAGTTTGAGGCTAGCCAGACCCTGTCTCAAAAATGAAAAAGAAAAAGGCTGGGGATGTAGCTCAGTGGTGAAGCACCTCTGGATTCAATCCCTGACACCAAAAAAAAAAAAAAAAAAAAAAAAAAGTGTTTTTCTTTCTGATACTTACTTAAATCCTTCTGGAAGGGGAAAAGGGGGGCAGGGGATGTGGTGAACATTTAGTTCAGCAGTTTGACAAATTACTGTATGTATTATTTAGGAACCTGAAGGAATATTTTAAAAAGTTTTAATATGACAACTTTCTATACATCATTTTAGGTATTCAGTGAATAATTTCTATCACTGTTTCATAAGAATTCATAAGCATGCCTCATGAATTAACCAAGAAACCCTAGAAGAGTATCATTAAAAACTATGTTTACATACACCTGGACCACGCATGCCGTGTGGAGCAGCAGCCGTGCGCCCACCTACTCTTTCTTCTCACTTCCTATATCGTTTGGGAAACACATGGCTGACTAGGAAGCGAGTAGGAAGGGGTAGGCACTTTGGGCCAAGGAAACAGAGCTGCAAGCCCGCTGGACATTTCCAGGGAGCTGTTTTCCTTTTTTGTTTGGAATGCAGATACAGAGGCTGGAGGCAGAGTGGCACCATGAAAGTCGAGCACTATGGTTGGACCAGTGGGACCTGGGACAGTGGCTGTATGGGAAGAATGTCCTTTTCAGTTTGGGGCAGTAGATAAGGCTTCTCTGAGGGCTTGGCATCTGAACTGAGGCCTAAAGGATGACAGTGAGGCAATCCTGCCAAGGTCTCAACTGATCTTGGTGTGACCAGTGGACAGAGACACCAGCAAAGGTGTTCCAGAGAAGGTGGTCACCCCCGGCCATTAGTGGTTCTGGGTTTCAGGTTCACTGAAGTAAGAATCCACTGAGGGCTTTAGGCAAGAGTGACACAGCTTGATATTTTCACAAAACAGATTTTATTTTTCAGAGCAGTTTTAGGTTCACAGCGAAACTGACATGAAGGGTCAAAGGTTTCCCATGTAACCTAACCTGCCAAATGCTCAACCTCCATCCTGAGCAGCTTGTCCACCAGGGTGGTGCACTTGTTACAAACGATGAGCCTACATCGACACTTCGTTCTCACCACCGATGTGATTTCAACTTCAGAAAGATCCCTGTGGCTCTCCTGAGCGAGGATGGAGCACGGGTGGAGGACAGGCTAAAAGCAGAGACTAGTTAGGAGGTGTCTGCAGACGTGGTAAGGAGTTCAAGTGAGAGGTCTAAAGATTTAGACTAGAGGTGCAGTCAGGGTGATGGGAAAGAATAGCAAGATTCAGAATCTAACGCAGAAGCCGAGACAACAAACAGTGCGGCCTAATAATGGAGTGGACGTGGAGGGTGAGAGAAAAAGAGGAATCCAAATGAACCCTGCTTAGCTGGAATAGCGGGCTGGCTGGGGTACTGTTGACAGACACCGGGAACGCTGCAGGAAGAGTAGATCTGGAGATGAAATCCACGCTTCATTTCTGGCCAAGTCAACCTTGAGATACGTATAGATGGATAAGGGGAGAAGCTGGGTGCACAGATGACCCAGAGAGCTGAGGGAGTGACCCTTCTAAGAAAGGCTGATCCTATGATCTTATCGCCATGGCCACTGAAGAGAGGAATGGGGGCAGCCAAAGTTACCCCATGATACAAAATGGCCAAAGAAGGATCATAATCCTAACGAATCCCACTCTAAGACTGAATATACAACACACGGATCCTATACACCATTGACAGTAGGAGCTCTGTCTGCAGGAAAGACCTAAGCAAAGAAGCAGTGAGGCCTCAGAAATCACGAGCTTGAGAGAGGAGAGGATTATCACCAGGGCAGAGCTCTAGAGCAGGGAGGGACAATCTTGTTACTAGAGCTTCAGTTCCTGGAATGGCTTCTGTTCCCTCTAAAAATGATTCCATTTTCTGCAAGGCCCTACTATGTGCGGTTCAAACCACGCAACTTTTTCTTCTGATAGCCCCATTAAACATATGCTATGTCGTTTGTAATTGTCCCACAGTTCTTAGATATTCTCCCTGTCTCCGCCTGCCCCACCACTTTTTCTCTTTGCTCTTCAGTTCTGGAAGTCTCTCTAGACACATCCTCTAGCTCAAAGGCTCTTCCCTCAACTGTGTCCAGTGCACTAATGAAGCCATTGCATTCTTCATTTTGTTTCAGTATTTTTTACCGCTTGCATTTTTTATTCTTTTTAAGAATTTCCTTTTCTGAGCTATCATCTATTCTTGTATACCATCTACTTTTCCCATATTAATCTTAGTGGTTTTAAATTCCCAGTCTGCTGACTCCAACATGCCAGCCATATCAGACTCTATTTCTGACACCTGCTAAATTTCTTCCAATTGTGTTTTTTGGCTTTTAGTATTCCTTATGATTTTTTTTGTTGAAAGGTAGACTGATTACTGCAGTAATAGGCCTTAGTAATGAGGCGGCAAGGTGCCAGGGAGGAGAATGCTATAGTTCTATGATTAAGTCTCAGTCTCTCAGTGAGTTTGTGTCCCTAGAGTCCAGAGACTGTGAACGTCACAAATGAGTCTTCATTTACCCCCCTTAGGTGGAATAGCATGGCTAGAAAAAGCTAGGGATTGGCATTTCCTTTCCCTAAGTTTGGTAGGGCTTTGGTAAAATAATTTCTCCTGAGGGCAGGCCTCACTAAGAAGAATAAAGTGCTCTGGCATATTTAAAAACAGCTTCTTTTCCTCTCTCCCTGCCAGAAGCACAAGGAAGACAGTCCTCCAATATTTACTTTGAGAATTTGGTAGAGCTTCAAAAGTAAGACTCATAGAAACGTGGGGGTCCTCCATGACCGGGTCCCCCTGGAGTTCTTAGCTCTCAGACTTCTTCACATGGAGTCTCCATCAATGTGCCAATAGGAGTTCAGGTTTTCTGCCCCATCATGGGTTCCCATGGATGGATTTCTGTATTTACCTGTCTATCTAGGGGGTGCAGCCTCCACCTTTCACGGAGGGATCCTTAGAGCTACTGATTTATCATTTGTTCAACTTGCCACTTGTCAGGATGGAATGCCAGCTTCCAGGCTCCTTATGTGCTGCATTGGAAACTATGTTGTGCTTATTCTCCATCTACCCATGTAATAAACCACCTTTATCCAACACGACCTCAGCTCCACGCACAGGGCCATTCATTCTCTTTTCCAGTTTCTGAAAGTTCTGTCCTTCCCGACAGAACTTAAGGACAGAACTTTTTCTCCCCACCAGAGCTCTGCACTTGAATCACAGAATAATGCAGTAGGTAAAGCTGAGACTGAGTTAATTAACCCAACGGAGTTTTCAGTTTCAATAATCAGAATATCAACAAGTGTTTTCTAAAATGCTATGAACAAACCAAACAGAAGTACTTTTAGAAAATGGCTTTTATGAGCCACAATTACTGTACCTGCTGTCTCTCTCTGGGATTTCCTTAATAGCAATTCTGACTTGGTTGCTCAGGTCTCGACCTGCGTAGACTATCCCATAAGTGCCTTTACCTAAAACGACTCTGTCTCCATTTTCATCATATTCATAGTCATACTGCAAAAAAAAAAGGAGGGTGGGAGATTGAAATATTAGTTGCATTCAACACTTCAATTTTTCTCCAAGAATGTGTTTCCTTATTTTATTAGATGGCCTTAACATTTAATGCAGGTCTAAGCAGCATCTTCAAGAACCAAAAAACAGAGAGCACAAAGTAGACAACACGCGCGTGTTTATGACGGTATATATGCTGTGAACAAAGCAGGAACTACAGAGTTAACTGCACGAACGTGCTTTCTCCCAAAGCTGACTTGCACTCCTCATCCATTCGGTCCTGGTTTTCGTTGATCCAGGAGATATGTACAACAGGCATCAACATCTATCATATCACATCTAATCTTCTTATTCAGTTTTTGGTACTATTAAAACATTTTACCTTCTGCTGGGAGAAAAAAAATACTTAAAAGAGCTTGGGTAAGGAGAAAATGCTGCACTTTACTAGTTGACAGTGATAAAGATTACTTTTATTTCATTGCCCATTTCTTAAGACCCCCAAAGACATTTTTTTTAAGAAAGAGGGACAGTGAGAGAGAGATAGAGAGAAAGACAGAATCAATTTTATTTAGTTTTT
Organism: Aplodontia rufa; assembly: GCA_004027875.1. Classification (NCBI taxonomy): domain Eukaryota; kingdom Metazoa; phylum Chordata; class Mammalia; order Rodentia; family Aplodontiidae; genus Aplodontia; species Aplodontia rufa. The sequence goes on from PVKS010009789.1 coordinate 42,587, forward strand.
CATGTGGCCTTCGTTGTTTGGACACTTTGTTGAGTATCTGGTGCTGGGGGTTGAACCCACGTACTTGTGCATGCCAGGGAAGTACCATAACCACTGAGCCACCACTCCAGCCCAAGACCCCAAAATATTTTAAAAATAAAATATAGAGGGAAAATCTGATCTCGGATGTGAAAAGCAAAGAGCCCTGAACCTCGAAGTGCCAAGCATGTCAAAGAAATATAGAAAACTGGGTCAAAGGGAAAAAGGCATAGATAACATTGCATAAGGGACCACCTCAGACACGGGGGCATCATCCAGAAAGAGGTGTCCTCCATATTGGACTGAACTACAGTTCTTAGGACCATTAAATGGTCTAGCCATGTCCCTGGGGAAACCCTGTGCAAAACCATAGGCCAGCAGGAGAGGTCAAGAGAAAGGTGCTCCTGCTACTGTCTACCTTTTGCTAGAGTACAGAACTGTGCCACCCACAGTCAGCTTTGACTCAGAAGGATCTGAGTTGGTCATTTAAAAATTTTTGATTTAATAAATCAATTAACATTAATATTGATAAGTAATCCATGAAGAGGATAATGGTCATAGATTTTTATGTTCATTTAAAACAGCCTTGAAAAACATGTAGTGGAGCTGAAACACAAAGAAAAATAAACAAATATAAACAATAGATTTTTTTTATTTTTAAAGAGAGAGAGAGGGACAGAGAATCAACTTTATTTAGTTTTTCATCTGGCCTTTGTTTCTCCGACACTTAGTTGTGTATGTGATGCTGGGGTTCGAACCTGGGTCCTCACACATACCAGGCAAGTGCTCCAACTGCTGAGCTACTGCTCCACCCCAAACAATAGGTGTTTAACAGCATTCTTAAGGAACAGATACATCTAACAGACAAACTTAAAATAGGGACCCTTATGGCACTATTAACAAGTTTGATATAACTTATACAGAAAGAGCTCTACAAATATGAAAAATATAACTGATCATATATTAGGTCATGATGAAATTCTCAAAAAATTCTAAAGAATGGATATCATGAAGACCATGATCTTTGACCTCAGGATATTAATGTAAGATAGCAAAAAAGTACACTTTAAGATAATTAATAGGTTAAAAACTAAATGATCATGAGAATTACAAAATAATTAAAGTTTAAAATTACAAAATAATTAAAGATTAAAAAAGCATTATATATCAAATATTACAGACATTGAGTTAAGTGTAGATGAAAATTTTCCTGGCCTTAAAAAATTCTGTAAAAAATAATGAAATGCTTAAAATAAACAAGTCAAATGGTCAAGTGTAGGAAATACAAAAAGAATAATCTATTATTATCCAAACTAGAAGGCTCTGGTTTTAGTAATATGGTAGAGGAGGAATCTGAGAATCTTCCTGCTAACACCACGTACGTACGTAAAATAAAACAGATACGCCTTTAAATACCTTGCCAGGCCTATACAAATGTAAAAGTGACTGTCAGGAACTAGAAATGAAGAGGGACAGGAGTCTTAGAGGCAAATCATAAGAACTGAGGCTCCTGCAGCCCAAGTTGGGTGGGAGGATATGAAAGCAGGATTTTTATTTCATTATCTAAGGCAGGAGTTTCCAGATACTTTCTGTGAAGGGCCAGACAGTGAATATTTTCAGCTTTGGGGCCATATGGTCTTTGGAGCAACTCGATTCTGCCATTGCAGAGTGAAAACAACTTTAGGTGTGTACACAAATGGTCATTTTGTGTTCCAGTGAAACTGCAGTTACCAAGGTAAGTGGTTGGACAGCATCTGGCCCTTGAACCAGCTGGCTGATCTCTCCCTGGGACTTGGGTCTTAATGTCTACGAGCAGAGAGGGAATGTAGTCTAGTGCCTGTAGTAGGCAAAGAGTGGGAACATACAAGACCAGGCCCTGAACAGGCCCCGAAAGGACGAAAATTAGCGAGGAATAGAAAAGTGAGTCCTTGCTCTGGGATAAAAAGAAAAAAGTTGACCTTAGACTAAGCTCTCAATGGGCAAAACCAAGCCTTCCCTAATACTTTCAAGAACAGCTGATCCTCAAATTTACACTCAATATAATATTCATAATTGGTCTTGAGCCTGGCCATTGCTGGAGTGGTTGGAAGAGGCAAAGAAAAATATTTCAAAGGGAGACTGCCTTCATGCAAGCTATTCAGAATTCTCACCAATAGCACGGCACCGAAATTGAGCTCATAATCCCCAAAATTTAAATACGTAAGGACACGATTCATCATTCATGAAAAGATATGACCAATACAGATCTTCAAAACTTCACAAATCAGAAAGTGTAAAATATTGATTTAACATAGATATAAATGAGAGAAAATTTTAAAATGAAAAAGGGTAAGATATTCTAAAAATGAAAAAAAAAAAGACCAAAGAGATTTGAGATAAAAATCAAATATAACTTTCAGGAACTGAGCCCTAAATAGGAAAGATAAAAATAAATTCACACTCAGATATGATACGGGGAACCTACAAAATACCACAGGCAGATTATAAAAGGAAGCAGAGCTAAAAAAGGACCAAATGCCTGACTCCCCATCGTGAGCTGTTCTCTTGCTCAGGACAAAGGCCAGGCTTTGGGAAGGAGATGTCTGCATCCCTGGTGGCAGCACCACACATCCATTGCAGGGTTCCCAGAGGTACCTTACAGAATGCTCCTATGCTGACTATCTAACACAAGGCTGAAGATGGTCCTGTCCGGAACATGACCAGGGAGGTTCGCAGAGGGAGGGAATAAGCAGCGGGGTCATTTAGCAATTTACCCAGACTTAGAGATAAAACTGAGCTCCTGAAAAGAGGCAGTAAGAATATTTCAAACCATGCCACCCAGAGCCAAAGTCTCCACACCCAAATCCCATGGTCCTGCTACTCTGCAATGCTGTGCTACCAGCAGAGACCATCAGCAACACGCTTTCTCAAAGGAGTAGAATCCCAGACACAGGACCTAGAATCATCATCACCTCATATTAGCAGAGTATTTATAAAAGAAAAAAATCACCATTTTATAATAACCTACCTTATTTGACTGTCAAAATAAGCTTGTGTAAGAAAAGTCTCTGATTACTCCCAATTTACAAATGATCAGAAATATCTCTTTCAGTGAAAATGTTAGAGCTATGGTTTAAGACCAGATCCTAAAATGGAAGATTTTGTGTTCTTTCCACTACCAATGCAGTAGGGGAACACTATTACTGCATTAGGGCTTATAAATTGAATATTAATTTAATTACCCAAACATGAGTTTTATAAAGATATTCTAGCATATCGTCAATATTCATTGAACATTCATTCGCTTTTTCAAGCATGCATCTGGTAATCATTGCCCTCTCAGACTCCATTCTTTACCTTCCCTTACTCCCTTAATAGATTGATTGACAAATGCCCTCTTAAAATCTCAGAAATTCTCTAGGTGTGGTGGCACACACTGTAATCCCAGAAACTAGTGAGGAAGGAGGATCCCAAGTTCAAGGCTAGTGTCAGCAACTTAGCAAGGTCCTAATAAGCAACTTATCGAGCCTCTGTCTCAAAATAAAAAATTAAAAAGGGCTCAGTGGTTGAGTGCCCCTGGGTTCAATCCCTGGTACTAAAAAAGAAATAAAGAAAAAAGAAAAAAGAAAAAAAAAACAGAAAATATACAAAAATGTGATGAGAACTTTTTTTTTTTTTTTAATCAGGTACCAAAAATAAAACAAAGTGAGTATGAAGTTTATTTTTGGTTGAAAGTGCTTTTACCAATAGGGATATTTATATAGCATAGTGAAGAACACACAGCGCTGCTCAAGTTTCAGTTTCCTTCAGGAACTGGGAGAATCCAAAAATTATTTTTTTTTATTAAAGATTTTGTGTGAAGTACAGAAGTTGACTTCTATTCAAGAAAGTGGTTATAAGCAAAATCAAAAGAACTTTTAATAAGACCAACATGATTAAATAAAACCATCTGAATGGATACTTATTGCTTTATTTCTTTTTTATCTCCTCTTTCTATTCTTATGAGATAAAGATAGAAATTGAAAAGACAGTTTTAAAGAAAGTTGAAGAGACAGAAGGCTAGTCTGAGCTATGAAGACAGAAACTTAGTTATGTAAGGCCAGAAAATCCAAGGCACAGCAGCAGTCAAGCACCCAGGAAGACAGTTTCTGTCAAACAACAAATATGGAAGGTTAAAAAAAAGAGATGCTATTACAATGCTTATATAGTTTGCATTCTATTTCTATGGCAATAAGGTTAGCAAATCAGGTTGTTGCTAAGGGAGACACAACTGCATTTCAAAGTAATAATGAGATATCGCAGAATCATCCCATTATTACTGCCAACCCAGAACCATCTAAACTGGTGCTGGGATGAGAATTGGCTTAGGAATATGATAGGACAAGGCCAAACAACAAGGTGGTGATTTGCTTAGTCCTTGCACCGCCAAGGGACCTACAGTGAAAGAACCACTTTTAAACCCCAGGCACTTCACTCAGTGACTTAACTACTACACTCAATGAGTCATCAACTCAAGGACCCAAGTGGCTGTTCTGTTAATTTCCAGTCTACATTGCCTCCTTAATATGTAAATGACAAAACATTAATAAATGCCAAATACAGCAAGTACAAATATCTATATCACCTTTTCCCCCTTGTAGTGCTGCTGAGTGAAATCAGGGCCTAGTGCTAGGCAGGCACTCTACCACTGAGCTACATCCCTGCATCAAAAGATCACCTTCTTTTTTTTATTCTCTAAGCCACAACTTTATTAACGATGGAAACAGTACAAATTTCAAACCGAATGGCAGTTGGCCTTTCGGAACACCAGAAAAGGACTTAGCTTTCAAATGGCTAAACTGTTAATTTCATTACAGCATTTACAATACCATTACTTTTTTTTTTTAAAGAGAGAGGGGACAGTGAGAGAGAGAGAGAGAGAGAGAAAATCAATTTTTATTTAGTTTTTCACATGGCTTTCGTTCCTCTGAGACTTCATTGTGTACGTGGTGCTGGGGTTTGAATTTGCGTACTTGTGCATGCCAGGCAAGAGCTGTAACCGCTGAACCACCGCTCCAGCCCCACAATAACATTACTTTGGTTCTTGTGGGCTTGGACTGTAGACTATCTTTGCTCTTAGAAATAAAAGATCAGTTTCTCTTTATTTTTTATTTTTATTTATTTTGGCAGCAGGGATTGAACCCAGGGGTGCTTAACCACTGAGCTACAATTCCCAGGCCTTTTTATTTTGAGAAAGGGTATCACTAAGTTACTTAGGGCCTCACACAGTTGTGGCTGGTCTTGAATTTGCGATCCTCCTGCCTCAGCTTCGCAAGGCGCTGAGATTACAGGTGTGTACCACCACACTTAGCTATCCTACGCTTCTTTTCCTGATTTAAGCAAAACCTCTCAAAAACCCAGTTGTCATAAATGCAGTCTCCAGAACTTTATATACAAATGGGAGATGGACCCCTTGGCACCTAGATGAGAAATTACATAAATAAAATGATCAAAACCTTCTGTACTTTTCACGAGCTTCTGATTACTGTCCCATCATCAGTTTTCTCTCCGCTTTTTACTAAGATGATACAAAAAGCCTGAACTCAAGTTGTTTGGAGAACCACTTTATCACACGTTAAGAATCTGGCATTTGGGGCTGGAGTGGTGGCTCAGCGGTTTCGGCACTTGCCTGTCAAGCACGAGGACCCGGGTTCAAACCCCAGCACCACATACAAAACTGAGTGTTGGAACAACTAAGGCCATGTGAAAAACTAAATAAAGTTGTTTCTCTCTTTCTCTGTCTCTCTCACTCACCCTCTCTCTTTAAAAAAAAAAAAAAGAATCTGGCATTCACTTCCATTGAATGAATGAGTAAACTCTGCATAAAAACAGAAAAATGTTGTTCTCAGAGGCGTGGTATTATGCTATCTTTGAAACAACCTTACGCAGTTTGTACTAATCTTGAAAATTATTTTAAATAGTAAATCTGGAAAAACATTAAAGATCTTGTTCTACTGTAATCAAAGGAATGAAATCATCTCAGCCCAGCAAAACTGTGACTGTACAGAACTGACACTGCCAAAGTTAGAACCCGAACCCAGGCTCCTGCCCTCAGCAGGAGATCCCACTAGACCTAGAAGTGCCCTGCTGAAGGAAGGCCATGACCAGAGGAAACTGAATCCACCCTGCAATGACACTGCTTCAAAGAAACCCTATTAAGTGGGAAAGAAGTCTCAAGAAGTTTTTCGAATGCCAGGAAATCTAGGAATTAGTTTCAAATTTGTAGTTTATAGAATCACATTAACGGTTAATGCTGATATCAACCTAAGTGACGAGAAAAATCGTAATGCGCATTTCAAGATCATCTGTCCTTTCCACCACTTTTATTTTGTTTGGGGCCAAGGCACCCAAAGGCCTCAAGAATAACTGGAACATGTATTGAAACAACTTAAGTCCCATCTCTGATTGAGGTAAAGATCAGAAAATAATTATTCTGTATACAACTCTCGATCATGGTAAAAAGGTGATCTCTAAAATAATTTTTCTTGTTTACAGTTAAAAGAATGGGAAGTAGAGGAACTATTTTTGGTATATAATTCCTGGGCTGAAGGTTGAGTTCAGTTGACAGTAATGAAATTAAGGAATCCATTTAAATCAAATACTTAGCATATAAAATAATTTAAATGGAAAATGTTGAAAATATCTTAAGAAATCTAATGGATAATTCTCACCACTTATGCAAAAATGTGATGGTTTAATAAGCCATAGCTATGGTTATGAAAGGACAGTGAGAGGAAGGGCCAAGCTGGATTTCACCATCTTCCTGCCCAGAACATCACTGTAACCATCCAATAATGTTAGGCTAACAGAACATCCTGTAACAAATAGCTGCAGAACCACCACCTGTGGTAGATGGCAAACTAAGTCCAAAGCCTGAACACAAAGATGCCTGGATTCTTTGTACAAGCTATAAAGCCCACCATTGAGACTACTGGAGAAGCCAATCTGTATCAGAGATTTTAAATCATTCTGATGAAATACAAAGGAGAGAAGTATAAGTATGTTGTCTAACATTAAAAGAATAATATCCTTGCACTTACTAGAGAAGAGCAAGTTAGGAGCACTTTGATAAATCAAAACAATAGTATATAAACTGATTATAGAATGTGAGATAGTAATTTACCAAAACCCTCTGACTATTCCTGGGAAGGCATCTTAGCACTTCTCCCTTTATTTAGTTGCTCTCAGTGCTTTCTATAGAATTGCCCAATCCGGAAGGGTCTCTCACAAAGTCTACGAGATATATAAGATCACAGGATCTTGATCCTGCTGGGGACCCTCTTGAAAACTCTTTGAAAAGTGACCTCCCTCCCTCTTTACATTACAGGAGACTGAAGCTTGGAAAAATCGGCTAGCCAAATTCATCACAAATTCTAAGGCAATCACTACTTTAGTTTCTAGAATTGGGTTCCAAAACAGTTGATCTGATCAATAATTCAAATAAATGTTATCTAACACAGCTACCATAGCCTGGCTATGCAGTATATATGCTTGGTAAAGTGCATCTAGTTCCTTAAATGAGGGAATGAAATAGAAGTATTAAGGTCATTGGTTAGAAAAGAAAAAAGAAAGCCAGCAATATATAATATTGAAGAAAATTTTATGCATTTTCCAATCTAAAATTTTATAGTTTTATATTATTGACAAAACTGTTTCATTCCCATTAGCTTTCCCTATGAACTGCTGCATATCAAATGATATCAAACTTTTTACACCAATGAAAACAGATAAGGAAGTATAGTTAAAAGAACACTGAAAAAGGAGTTAAGAGATCTAGTTTCTAATACATTATCTTGAATAATATAAACATATATAAAACATACACAAATAAGAAATATTATCTATTACTCCTATAAACAGCAAGATAATACATTCGGAAAATTATTTTTCTTCCAAATTGAGTCTATCATCTTTTTATAACTTTAATGAAAGAGCCTGAGGCTTACCTAAGAATATCAAAGCAATACAACTGCTAGATAATTATGGACTTTAACTATAGAACGAGTTAGCAACTGGCAATTATATTTAAACTTTCACTCAATGATTATTACTGTACTGATTCAATATTTTTACAAAAATTTTGTGTACAGATGACATTATAAATCTAGTAAGCTTACTAATCAGGCTGGTGATCTACATATAGTTTCTTCAATTTCACTTTAATATTAAACACATAATTTTCAGTATTACTTAGTGCTATAAACTAAATGTTTGTGTCCTCCCAAAGTTCTCATGTTAAAAATCCTAATCCCAAGGTGATGGTATGAGGAGGTGGTGGTCTTTTGGGAGGTGATTAGGTCATGAGGGGCAGAGAATTCATGAATGGCATTTGTGGCCTTGTAAAAAAGGCCAGAGAGAGCCACCTCATCACCTCTACCATGCGAGGACACAGCAAGAAGTTTGCGTCTATGGGAAAGAGACCATCGCCAGACACTGAATCTGTTGGCATGTTGATCTTAGACTTCCCAGCTTCCAGAAGGGTGAGAAATAAACTGCTATTATTAATAAGCATTTACAGTAGTTTATAGCATTTTGTGATAGGAGACCAAATGGACTAAGGCACTAGGATTTGGAGTTCTGTCCCAAGTTAAACACTGGGGAGAGCTTGGAGAAAATGGTGGTCTAGAGTCATGGCCTGGAATCATCCTTCGGATGCTGAAGATGCTGGAATGCTGGGGTCAGCACTCTCCAAACCCTCCAGAGTCTTGCAGAGATGAAAGGCTCCCCTTCACACCACAAACGTGGCAGAGAAAGTCGGCACAAACCAAAAATAGGTCCTGGCGAATGGATCCAAAAACTGAGGTATGTATATACCATGGAGTTCTCAGCAATTAGAAACAATGATATTGCAGCCTCTGAAGCCATATGGATATACTCATTAAAGACAATGTCACTAGTTTGTGTATGTATCCTTCTAGAGATATTTATGCATATATAATCACATATGTAAAAAATACTCTGCATTTTTAAACCACAAATATATATTATTATACAAATTTTTCTGTATTTTTAATTTTTCCATTTAATATATGATGGAGATCCTTCTAAGACATGAACCCCTTATAAGTGGTTATGAGAGTTTGTTCTTCTAAATGCCACATTAAAATGTTTTCTTTAAAAAAAAAATAGGTCCTGGCAATGTGCTGTGTCCATAAGGCATAAGCAAAGGCTGAGAAGAACAACAATTGGGGTAACTGTTATTATGTGCTTTTATTCCACTCATCTCTATGGTTTCTGGTTCTCTGTACAATGGGCTAGCAGGGGTCCATAAAGGGTTGTACCATCCAGAATCGGCACCAAGTTTTGTGCATCTGAACTGCATGAATCTCCGAGAAGGACTGAAACGTGCAAGGGCACTGTGGCCCAGGCATCAAAGGGAATCGAAACCCTCTTAGATAAAGCAGTTACCTACTATCAGGTAAGTAAAATCCTAAAGACTCAGTACTGCTGGTAAGTGTTTACTTTTTAGCCCTTTTTTAAACAAGGAATTCCAGAGGTTGCTTTTAACATTAAAGAAAATTCAGACACTGGCTGAGCCTCTCCACTCCTTTCCACCCCTCACCACCCCTCCCATACCCATGAACACTCCCAACCCTTCCCTCCATAAGACTCTAAATAGTTTGTTTAAAAAATCAGACACAGAGAAACTTTGAAAAACTAGCACTAAAACCAGTCATTACCTCCAGGGAGTCACCTTCACAGTCCCCTTCCTCCGCACTTCTGCCCTTCTCTTCCGTAATGGTGTTTACCATTTCAAAAAACCTGTAACAAAAGTTGGCATCCGTGACATATAATAACAAACACACCTGCTCCTTGACTTATGAAAGACCTGCATCCTGATAAACCCATCGTAAGTCGAAAATCGTTAAGTAGAAAATGCATTTAATACACCAAACCTGCAGAACATCCTCGCTTGGCCAGCCTACCTTCAGTGTGTTCAGAACATGTATATTACCCGACACTTGGGCAAAATCACCTAACACAAAGCCTGTTTTATACAGTATTTAATATCACATGTAATTTAGTGAATACCTGTATCCAAAACATACTGGCAACACAGTACACAGCGGAGCAGAGCACCATCTGGTCACCCTGGTGACTTGGGCTGACAGGGAGCTGGAGAGGCCACCAAATGTCACATAGAATTTTTTTTTTTTAGAGAGAGGGACAGTGAGAGAGGGAGACAGACAGACAGAATCAACCTTTATTTAGTTTTTCACATGACCTTCATTGCTCTGACACTTAGTTATGTACGTGGGTGCTGAGGTTTGAACCCGTGTGTTTGCGCATGATGGGCAAGGACCGTAACCTCGAGTCACTGCTCCAGCCTGTCACGCAGCATCTTGAGAGCATTGTATCACATATCATTGGTCCAGGAAAGGGTTAAAATTCAAAGTATGGTTTCTACTGAACTATACACTTTCATACCATCATACAGATGAAGAATTTTACGTCAAATTTAGACTATCTATATAAGCAGATATGTCCTAAAGTGACTTTGAGGCCAAAACTGAGAGCTAAGAAAATCTAGGGAATAGGTAATAAATAATCAGGATTTTTCCAAAAGAAAACATTTAGTAGTATTTTCTAGAAATGTCTAACCTGAATGCCTCACTTCAAACAACAGTAATGTAATATATTATAGAATAATAACAGTGAGGCTAGACAGGTTTATAGAAATGCCAATTATGTGAACTTGGACTTCAGAACAAGATTATCAGCGTCTCTATGATCTTAGAAAAACCCCTGCACCTCTCCAAATCCTTAACTATAAAATAGTGAATATACAAGTACCTAAATCTGGAGGTAACTTTGGCTATTGTTACATTTGACCTCAGTAAGTAAATATTCTGCTTCAACAATTTAATATTATACATGGAGGGTCTCATAAATAGTCTGAATTACTGATGTGAACTAGGAAAGACAGACAGACAGATGGATAGATAGATAATAGATGGATGAATGATAGATACAGATGTAAGTGACAGAACTATCTCTCTTTTGAAGACCAACATATTTCTTTTGGAATTATTGTAAAGTTTTATTTCTGGAAACCATTTTAAAACCAAGCAATATAATCGGAGTGAGAAAACTATTTGCCCACTGCCCAGAGTCTAGTCCATTCAGAGAGTAAGCTGATGGTTCACACACATGAAGTAAGGGCAGCAGTGTAATCAAGGGCTACGACCTCACAGGCAGGTCACACTACGCAAGACTGGCCCCAGGGAAGAGCAGGTCACGGTGTGACAAGCAGCAGATCTTACACAACTCAGTACCTATTTCTGGACTTCATTTTATTCATCCACCCATTCATCCATTCATCCATTCATCTACCCACTTATCCATTCAACAAATACTCCCTGAGAATCTGAACAAAATCTATTTTAGAGTTTGGAGCCTTTTTATGGAGTTCACATATGGTGCCTACTTCCTCCCTTTTCCTTCTCCTCTAACACATTTCTTGGAGACAAGGGGGAAAAAATCCTCAAATTGATTGGAATAACAATATGCTCTGAGGAAGATTAAATATCATGATGAGTTAGACATAAAATCAAGTTCAAGCAAGAGGAACAAGAAAGTGAATGAACTTAAAAAAATCTAGCTTTAAAGACAAGCTTTAAGATCTGAGGTAAAGACATGCATCAGGCACTAATGCAAAAAATTTCAATATGAATATCTCTAGGCAGAATATAACAAAGTGGGATGGGAGTCCAGCGTAAGCTGTAGAAACCTGTATTCTAGAGTCACGTGTGCCTGGTTCAAATCTCCAATTTTATACTTTTTGATTACATGATTTTAGGCTAAACTCTCTAAGATTCTACTTACTTTTCTCTTATCAATGAAGATATTAATCCAACCCATCCAATAGGGTGTGATTAAAGACTAACATAGATATTAGGTCTGGGGTAAGCACTCCAGAAATCTTAGCTATTATTATCATAGAAACAAACCAAGAGAATTTAAGTATAAGTGGAAAATGAGATCATACATGAGCTAGAAATTCTTATTTCCAAGTCTTTTTGCCATACACTTTGCAATAAAACAAAGATCAAACTCTAGCCAAGAATTGGAGATTAAACAAATACTTCTTTTTGGTGCCAATAAAAAATAACTATGTACTGTAGCTAGCAAATGAGACGTTTACAATGGGGTCAAATAACAATTATTTTAATAAAAATCCCCAATATAGTATAAATTCAAACTGGTTTTCTTATACTTTGGCTACTAGGTTGTCATTCACTTCCCTGTTTCCTCAGTCAGTAACCATGTTCTAAAGGATTTAATTAGACCAAGAGAAACATACCCAGGCAGGTTAACACAAGCAGACAAGGTGGTCCATGGCTTTTTGGTTTCTCTTTTTTATTGATGTAGATCAAATCACTACCTCTCATCCCACGCTGCGTCCCCATCAGAAAATCCAATATAATTATTCTAGGGTTGGACCTTGGTACTTTTTCAACGCTCACCAGGTAATTCTAATATGAGCCAGGGTTAAAAACCACTGTTACAGACAACAGTGAGATTATTCAAAAGAATAATAAATTTGGTAATTACATGTAATAAGTGAGCACTTTAAAAATGAAGACACAGTATTTAACAATTAACCAGTAAGTCTTGGTCAGTGTTTTATCTACAGAGGTCGCTATAAGTAGAGGAGGGGAAGGGAACAAGAGAGGGAAAGGGGAGGAACTGGTGAGTGAAACTGAATAAATCATTAGCATGTACAAATGTGTCACAATGAATTCCACTATTATGCATAATTATAATGTAACTATAATTTTTAAAATATTTTATCTGTGGGAAAATAAATTACAACTAAAAAAGCCTTGATTTATTATGGAGAAACCCCAAATTTTTCCAACGGCATAGCATACAATATAATTATAAAATATTAGCTCAAATAAAGTATATGAATTCATAGCCATGAATTCTGTACCGGAGCTACATGTTCAATCATCATGATCAACTTTAAACAGCGTTTTGCACACATAGTGATAAATACGTACTTTTTACAGTGAAGTTCTGTACAGAAATAGATTTGGAAATCGTCAGAATTGTGAAGCACATAAAGGAAACAGCATCGCTCTTCAAATTTAGAAATACTGAAATAACAACAACAAATAGCATTATTCAGGGAAACAGCAATACTTCCAGGGAACTGTAATGGAAACTAAATACTTTTTATACTCCATCCCAATTATGATAACAATGTTGTTTATAACTAAAAGACTAGCTAGCATTTTACAAAGTAATATTCTCCATACCATAACACTAAAATTATTTACTATTCTGAGAATTGTTCTCTGACTCATCTCTGCAGAGTGGGGCTGCTCTGGGGTATTGTGAGCCTATCATATCCCTTCCATTGAGCATGACAAGGTGGCCTGTCGCACTAATCTGTGTGCTGCGAGGAAGAGTACAAGCATCAACTGGTTGGCCACCCTGGTGATTCTGCAGAACAAAGAAATACTTGCAAAGCTAGGAAGGCAATTTGTGGCGGCAGCAAAGCACCTCCTTAGCTTTAGAGAGTTTACAGAAGGGAAGAAATGTGTAACAGCACTTGGTTTGTACTCCTGTTTTACGCCAGGGGTTGGCAAAAGTTCTCTTTAATAGGCAGATAATTAAGAATCTTATGTTTTATAGGCTGAACCACTCAGTTCTGTTGTTTGAGCACAGAAGCAGCTTTAGATAACAAATGAATGAATATGGTTCAGTTCCAATAACACTTTATAAGAACAGACAGTGGGCCATATTTGGTTCTAACTTTATGGCTCTGCATATGCTATTTTTTTTTCAATTTAGAATGCGTATCATTTTTTTTTTTGCCTTTAGGCAAAATTCTAATCATAATTTAAAGCCCAGTTGAGTCCTTACCTCTTCTCTTTCCCCTACTTCTGTCTTAAACAGAAAAACTCCCTTTTGCACTTCAGTTCTTTTTTGCTTTTTACTTTTTAAAGAGAGAGGAAGAGAGTGAGAAAGAATCAATTTTATTTCTTTTTTCATCTGGTCTTTGTTTCTCCAACACTTAGTTGTGTATGTGGTGCTGGGATTTGAACTTGGGTCCTCATGCTTGCCACGTAAAGCCTCCAACCACTGAGCCACCACTCTAGACCACCCCCCCCTTGAGAATCAATTTTATTTACTTTTTTCATCTGTTTTCTGTTTTTCTGACACTTAGTTGTGTATGTGGTGCTGGATTAGAACTCAGGACCTGTGGATGTCAGGCAAGTGCTACCAGTGGAACCACTGTTCCAGCAGCTTGCACTTCAGTTCTATCAGCTTCTAGCATCGCTCAACTCCCATGGTATTGCCATTTGTTGCAAAGTGTCTGCTCCCCTCCCTAGTGGGCTGTGAGCTCAAGAGAGGGGCTCATGCCTCAGGCATTCTGTATCCTTTCCAGAACAGGACTGGCACACAGATTTCAATGCCCGTTGAATTGATCTGGGCAAGTTCTGATGACCTAGCTGGACGTTGTTCCGCAGTCTGTCATCTCTTTATGGAAGAAGCAGCCAGGAAAGGTAGTTCTCTCTAAAGTCACCAAGTAGAATACAAGTGTCACAAGACACAAGCCAGCAATAGCCAGACGGAGGCACGCTATGCATATGTTATAAATCACAATCATAAAGCTGCCATACCTAATTAAAAAATTAATTGATTGGAAAACAAATCTGATTAAGTAGAATTTACATTTACTATGCCAGATGGATTGCTTTAAAATACAGCAATAAATAATGAGTGCCTTGGTAATGACTGGGTTTAAAATTAAATATTAAGAGAGTAAAGCTTTCTTTGAGAAGGAAATGATTGGAAAGACATCAATGAGTCAGTCCACAATCTTGCTCATTTCTGTTCAGATCATTCAGGAGGTGACAGGTAGTTCTACCAGGCAAACTAAAATTATTAGTGACTCAGGCTCCTCTACCATTTCATGCTCTAACAAAGCCAATTTTACTATTACAAAAGCAACAGGATATTGCGTAACTTGCCTGCAGAAGTCTGTTGTCTCCCATTTCTATCACATGGCGATAAATAGTAAACACAATTTGTTTTGGAATTTGCAAGGATAGGTTTAGTATAAGCATTCATATAACAACTATTAGACATGTAACCAGTGACTCTTAATTTGAAAAAATAATCTTATTTCTAATTCCTAAGAATTGACATTTTCTGATCCACTGGCATCATGACAGCTGTGTTACGGCAGCTATGTTAGAATTGAACTGAAGTTTGTCACTGTAACACTGCATCAATGGTGACCTTAGGAAGGGTTTTTAAAAAATGGATTCCCTATAATCTCATGTCATCAATGTTACCTATAGGATACAAGCTGGTAGATGGCAGGTGTGCTTTGGATCTATGCAAGGGGGGATTAGTTCCTGGTATACCAAAAGGACAGAAAACCATCCTACGACATAACCCCAAAACTCAACCAGTTAGAGAGAACCTCCACATAGCTCCCTTTTATCTTGATTCTGGTTCACAGTTCACATCTACCCCAAAGTCACCATATTTTAAGCAGGCAACGAACTCAAGAGTCAGTTCCACTAACAGTGTACATTGGGTTGGAAATCCTTTCATAATGAAGACAGTGAGATTTAAGAAGGTTGGGCACTTCCACCAATAGGACTCTTGAAATGCTTTGTACTTTAAAATCACATTAAAAGGGGGCTGGTGCAGTGGCTTAGTGGTTACAGCGCTTGCCTGGCATGCGCGAGTACACGGATTCAAACCCCAGCACCCACATACACAACTAAGTGTTAGAACAACAAAATCCATGTGAAAAACTCAACAAAAATTGATTCTGTCTCTCTCTGTCTCTCTCACTGTCCTTCTCTCTTTAAAAAAAAGTAAACACATTAAAAGTCCTAACCAGGCTATCAATATTCCAGAAAAAAATGTCTTTTATGTAAATAAAATGTACCAAGGAAAACTTACCTGACTCCCCTGACAGAGGATGCACTAAAATTCCACTCATGTATACCTTTCTAGAACACAGGAAAACAGCAACAAAAATATTGAGTCATCAAAATTGAAAATAACAACAAAAATAATTTTGTTTTATTATTTTTAATAACATACAGAGTCATTTTTCCTGGTACACAATTTTTCATGAACAAATCATCAGACAGAAGCTGCAATTCATTCTTAAGTCACAAGGGTGATGTTTACTTAATAACCATGTACCTCAATAAAACAACTTCCAAAAAAGCCTGGGAGAATCAGTCTCATTAAATTCTAAAGCCTGATTTTTTTTTAATAATTACTGTTATACATTAATTTTTCAAGTAAAAAACCCAGGGATCAAAGTAATTCAATGATTATAGTCCAGCAATATTTCTTTTTCTGAGAAAGAAAAACATTAATTTGAATAAAATATCTTCAAGCTTTTAAAATTAATTAGTTCTGAATGATCTTTAGATAAAATTTCTGACTAAACCAATGGGTCCATTTCTTCAGATATCAGTAGAGCAATGTGTGCACTTGGACATACTTTCATCATACCCACACTGTTATTACCTAATTTGCGTAAAATTCAATATGCTAATAAACTTCGAATATTAAAAAACTTGATTATCATGATAGATATGGATGATTCAGAGTCCAGCCATAAAAAAAGAATTTATTTTTTGAGTTTATTACTAAAGCTGTTACAATTTTTACCAAATTCATACATTTCTAAATTAAATTCCAAGATGAATCATGTATAAAAAATGTCTGACAACAAAATAAAACTGATACCATAAACATGTTTATAGAAATAAAGCAGTTGGTGGCTGGAGCGGTGGCTCGGAGGTTACGGCGCTTGCCCGGCATGCATAAGCACATGAGTTCAAATCCCAGCACCACGTACACAACCAAGTGTCAGAGCAATGAAAGCCATGTGAAAAACTAAATAGAGGGTTGTTTCTCTCTTTCTCTTTCTCTCACTGTCCCTCTTAAAAAAAGAAAGACAGAAAGCAGTTGATATGGGCCTATATTTAGCAAGTATTATGCAATAGTAACTTCACACTGAAATTCAACTATGTATTTGTAAAACAATCAGGAAAACAAGCTCCTGTCCGTCCATGAGCCAAGACCTCATGGCTGAGGTCTTGGCTAGGCTTATGAGACGGGTTAATGAAGTCTGAGGTGGTTCAGAACTCTCTTTTTGGCCAAAGTAACTCATAAAAGTCACAATTTATGAGCACTGGAGCTTAAAATTAAAAAAAAAAAAAAGATTCTCTCAAGCCTGATACAGATTTACTAAAATACTAGTTTCAATGTACAGCAGTCATGTCAAAGAGTTGTGACCTGCATTAGCTTAGAACAGATTTTGCTGGGCATGGTCTAGGGAGGGAAGATCCCACAGAAAGGTGCTCGTGGAATGTGGTTCTCTTAACCAGAGTGCACAGGGAGGCACAGGCCTGCAGCCTGACTGCTAATTCGGAAAGTTGCCAGGATGCTGGCCTCAGGTGAACTTATAAATATCTATGTGACAAAGGAGCTGTTACCCGTACTCTACCTGCATACAATGCAGCCTCATCAAAGCCTGCAACTGAGCAGCTTCCCAAGGCCATGCTCAGGCTCAGGAGGTGGGGGGGGGGGTGAGGGTAGGGCTGTTGGGCAGCATGCAAACCAGCCACCTACCACAGCAACCAGCAAACACTGACAGACAGCACCAGCCCTGCTCTGGCAGCAGGCACAGAGAGACTTCCCAGGTTGATTGGGCTGGTTTTATAGGAAAGGAGTTGAACAATTCCAGAATATTAGGTTCCTGAAAGCTTGCCAGTGCTGCTAGGGAAACGTTCCATTTCAGTGGTGTCAAGCCCAGGGCCTAACTAACGTGGAGTGATTAACTTGAGGCCTCCCTTGCCATGTACCCTGCTAGTGGGACTCACCACACGAAGGCGCTGGCGAGCTACAAGGCCTCTTGGTGAAATAGAAGGCTCCAGGGACCTGTCTAGAAATCCAGGTTTAAAAATGCAAGGCCAGAGTCAGAGCTGGAGTGATAACCAGCCCCTGCAAGCCCTAACACTCAACCTAATTCAATTAGTACAAGTATTACTTTCGAGGAACTGGCCAGCCTCAGACCCCATGCCCTAGTTAGGGAGGCAGAAATCACCCTGTGGCAGGCACTGCTGGTTCCCTAGTAATGGCCATGTTAAGGTGGGATGGTAGAACCGAATAGACTAGATTGGCCATAGTAAGCCCATTGCTCTTGCTGGTGACTGACACAACTTTTGGTAAGAAGGAGGGCCTGTCTCTTCTCCGTGGGATGCTGTCTCTGAGGCGCTGCTCAGAGCAGCTATTTAAGATCATGAGAGGACAGCCAACAGCAGAGAAACCAACTCAGAATTCTGACACTGAAGTTGCCTCAGAATGACCCCCAACTCAGAATTTCCAGTAATGGAAAGCAGCATTTCCTTATTATAGAAAGTTTTAGTTGGGAGTTTTGTAGTTGTAAGCATGCTTATTGAAGAATTTCAATCATTATAACTCGGAAGTTCCCTTCACAACATTTCCTGGGTCTCCTCTGAGTGGAGTTGGTGGGTGGTCAGCATTTGTATTCCCCTGGGCCCCTACCACCTGCTACCTACTACCTGTATTACAGAAGCCACTAAAGTGGCCAAGATAGTCCCATCCTAAAAGGAATGCTAAATAACCACCTTCTAAAGTATCTTGCAAATAATTTCTCTCTTCCTCAATCTATGTTTTTCTTTCACTGTACCCAGGGAGACCTTCCTCAAGTATCGACAGACTTCAGCAGAAAGTATCTATGGCAGAACTGGCAAAAGATACAGATTCAATTAATTTTGCCCCTAAATGTACTGTAGTTTTCTAAGAGTCCCCAGGAACTGGTATGTAAGATGCTTAAAGTTTTGAAAAATGTCAGCTTAAAGCATATACTAACCTGTGGAACTGTTCATTCCCCATTTTAGAGCAAAAATACTGGGAAAGGGTGTAAAGAAATAAATAGGACAAATGAAAAGCAACATTCTCTCTTCTGTGTTTAAAAAAAATTTAAGATGTTCTATGTCAATAACAACCCATTTCCTGTTTATTAAAACTGTGCCTTTTTTGTTATTTAATTACAGTTTTACATTTGTTTTAAACTAACATGGTACTAAGAAGTTTTCTTATTTTTATTGCTTATCTCTCACTTTTACCACTTCTACATAAAAAATAGAGAAAATCACAGTAGTAATGAATATATTATGGATAGAACAAGGATTTGCAAAAAAATATAAAATCAAAATGGAAAATAATTCACACAATTTAAATTTATGAACAAAAATTTTCTGAACTGAAGTTTGGAGGGAATAGGAATAATGGAACTATATTTCTTGATCAAAAACGATGAAAATGGATACTTGCTTCAGCAGCACAGATACTAAAATTGGAACAATACAGTTTTCTCACAAATCGGGAAGCTAGAGCAAAATAAGGGGCAACTCCATGAAAAAAGAAGGGAGATCAGTGCAGCAGAGGAAGGGGGTTGATGGGGAAGAAGGAGGGACAGGAAAAGAGAGGAAATGCAGAATGAAATTGACTGAAGTATGCTACGTACCTATATGAATATATCACAGTGAATTCTACCTTTATATATATATATATCTAAAAAGCACCAAAGCCTAGAGAGTAGAGAAGGGGAACAGTTGTAGGGAGAGGAGAGGGAAAGAGGAAGAACTGGGAACAAATCATATTCCACGCACATATGATTAAGTCAAAATGACCCCACTACCATGTGCAACTATAATACACTAATAAAAACATTTTTAAAAATGGTAAAGATGAAAACTGGGTAATTCACAGCCTAGATCTGTAACCCCTCTTAATGTACTGATTTATACCCTAAAATCTTTATGTCCTAACAATAAAAAATCATCGCTATAATTGTTTACAAGGCAAAGAGAATCAACATAAGACTCACTTCAATGAAGGAAGAACCTCCAGGAAGGAGAAAACAGTAACAACTAGCTGGAAATAGTTTTCAAAAACTTCTGGCTTCCTTCCTTTTTTTTTCCCCCCGTCTTCCAAACTTTTCTGGCTCGCCAGTCATTCTCTGGACCTTGCTAATCACTAATTCCTTTAGCTGCATTCTGTTTCCAAGTGTCCTTGGATAACCTCGCTCTTTCCAATCAAGCCTTTGACAGTCTCTCCAGTCTTGCTCTCCAGGCATAATGTCAGGTTTCCTAACGAGCCTGTTTGCTGTTTCAACTGGGCGATTACTACACTTGAGCTTGTCAGAACATGTCTGTATATATCTTAAAACAATGTAAAGAAAACACTGCACTTTAAAGCTACATGAACGACGTGTTTATATAGTTACACTGGTTATTTCTGACTTTGTCTCTGGACAGTTCTACCTGGAATCATGCTATTGGTTCCAATTAAACAAGACCAACATGAAATTCCTAGTGATTCCTCTACATCTCAGGTTTTTCATCTAAACGCCCTACCAGTATCAACACTGGGATCAAATCTGAGTTACTTTACACTTATTCCTCCTTTTTAATTCCTCCTCCTAAATGAATGATTAAGTCCTATACTTTCCTTTCCAAATGACCTGTCCCTTTGTGGTCACAATTGCATCATTCCAGTCTAAGTGCTTTACCTGTTTCATTTCTAGCTAGTTCCTCTAACAGTCTTCTTTG
>PVKS010009790.1:0-62628 GCA_004027875.1 Aplodontia rufa
TGGGGGGCTCTCCTGGGGGTAATTGCAATATCCAGAATATATACACATTTTATATTATTTTGTCAAAAACTTGTATGTTGTTCAAAAAAAATGGAAAAAAAAGAGAACACATAAAATAAAAAAAAAGAATTTGATACTTTTTTTTAAGACAGAGGGAGAGAGTAAGATAAAGAGAGAATCAATTTTATTTATTTTTTCATCGGGCCTTTATTTCTCCAACACTTGGTTGTGTATGTGCTGCTGGGGTTTGAATTTGGGTCCTTGCACAGGCTAGGCAAGAGCTCCAACCACTGAGTCACTACTCCAGCCCCTACATTTCAAAAATGTTTTATTCCATCTTTTGAAGTAGCTTATTCTGAAAAATAATTTTTGCAATAAAAATTTAGCGTAATGACAAAATCAAGTAAAATATGAGTAAAAATACAATTTAAAGGAAGAAGGAAATTAATTTGGATGTTAGCAATGTCTCGTAATCCTTGTTAAAGTGGGGAAAACATCCAAAGTTAGTGGTGGGATTTGTGAAGATGAACCATTGGTTTTTTATTTCTTACCCATATGAACATTAATTTTTAAAAATGTTTTAAAGAGAGAGGGACAGTGAGAGAAACAGAGAAAGAGAGAAACAACTGTATTGAGTTTTTCACATGGCCTTAGTTGCTCCAACACTTAGTTGTGTACGTAGTGTTGGGGTTTGAACCCGGGTCCTTGTGCTTGCCAGGCAAGCGCCGAAACCGCTGAGCCACCGCTCCAGCCCCTAATTTTTTAAATTTAATATTGCGTGATCCAGTATAACATGAATTATATGAACATATATGAATTATATATGACTCAATTCGTTTTTCCAGTAAATGCACCCACCCATGTGACCAACACCCAGGACCCAATCATCTCCCAGCAAACCTGACACCCTGCTAATTACAATCTCACAACCTAACTACCGCCCTAACTTCTCACACCATAGATTGGCTTTTGGTGTTATCTACACTTTATATTAGTAAAATTTTACATCCTATTCTTTTCTCCTGGCCTCTCTGTTCAGTCATTATGAGATCCACCTGTGCTACACGTGGTTTTGTTTGTGCTCATTTCGTGCATTATTACTTTATATCGTGTATTATTACTTTATATCGTGTATTATTACGTTATGTAAAGTTAACATATACTAATAATGTAAAAATGCTGCTCCCCATGGGGGCATGGGTAGCTTCCAAATCTTTGGCTTTTCCCATCCTCCTCTCCATGTGATTTGGTGAACAGATGAGTGCATTGCAGTTGGGATAACCTAGACCTGGGATTGCTGGGTAGAAGGAGACGCACTCACTAAGCTCTTGCAGATATTGTTAAACAGTTTTCCTAAGAGATTGAAACAATTTGCAATCTGAACCACAGGCATTTCTAGATGCTCTGCATCCTCATCAACACTTGGCATTATCACAGTTCCTCTTCTGAGCCATTAGTCTCTCATTGTGGTTTAAAGTTGCATTTTCTTATCGGCTAATGTAGTCTGTTTCAGAACTCTCTGGACTACTTGCCTATTTTCTGGCTAAGAGCCTGTTATGGTTTGAATGGAAGGTGTCCCCCAAAAGCTTGAGTGTGGCAATGGGAAGGCTGAGGTGAACTGATTGGGATGTAGGAGTTTTGATCCACTCATTGAGTTAATCCCCAGATTGATTGGCCTTTAGGCTGGTAGGGTGTGGCTGGAGGAGGTGGGTCCTTGAGGGAGGGCATGCCTCTAGGGTATATATTCTGTATCTGATGTGGAGTTTCTCAGCTCTGTTCTGCTTCCTATTGTGACCCCTTAAGCTCCTGGCTCCCTGGAGCTGTGTTGTATAGCTTACCTCCAGCCCCAAGGAATGGAGCCAGCCTCCTGTGGACTAAGACCTCCAAAACCATGAGCCCCTAAAAATGTTCCTGTCAGGTCCATTCATCACAGCAACAAAAGCCGACTAAGACACAGCCTTTTCAGGTCTTGGAAGTGGGTTTCACGTCATATGCTCAAACCATTGCTTGCTGCTGTCTTGTATCCTGTTAATTGAAAAATTTCTGAGATGACACCTGGGCTCATTTGAAAAGGGGTCTATGGTAGATTAGTGATTTCTCTCATGTGGATCTTTTTGAAGGAGAAGGAAAAACAAAATAATATTTAAGCAGTTTCCTGTTGATGGATTGTTATAAATTTTCAGAAAAGCATACTCAATGATATTAAAGAAGAAAGCAGAGATTCTAAAATCGCCCTTCCCTGTACTCCTTTAGAAGTTCTGCTAAAGGTGCTAGTAGAACTATGATAGTCCTTTCCAGAATGTATGAATAAAAGTGTATTGCCATCAGAGTACAGAATAGAAACCACAGGCTGCCTGTGTCTACGCAGGATCCCGTGTAACTGCCAAGGGTCTCTATACCGGCACCTGCTATGGTATCTGGCGGGTAGGCCTGCAAATGCTTTGTGAGTGGAAGAAGATGCAGCAGCAGGATACAGCATGGCAGTTGGCTGTCGGCTGCTGGTGGCACTGCAAACTGGTTCAGCCACTCTGGAAAGCAGTGTGGAGACTCCTCAAAAAAATAGGGCTGGAACCACCTTTTGACCCAGCTATCCCACTCCTGGGTATCTTCCCCAAAGAGCTAGAATTGTCTTACTACAGAGATGTGGCTTCATCAATGTTTTTAGCAGCTCAATTTACTATAGCTAGACTATGGA
Source organism: Aplodontia rufa (assembly GCA_004027875.1). NCBI lineage: Eukaryota > Metazoa > Chordata > Mammalia > Rodentia > Aplodontiidae > Aplodontia > Aplodontia rufa. The sequence continues at coordinate 2,696 of PVKS010009790.1, forward strand.
ACCAACCCAGATGCCCCTCACTTCACAAATGGATCCAAAAACTGTTCCCAATGGAACACTACGCGGCTATTAGAGAAAATGATATTGTGGCATTTACAGCCAAATGGACGGAGATGAGAAAAATTGTGCTAAGTGAAGTATCCCAAACGCAGAGACTCAAGGGCCAAATGTTTTCTCTCATTTGTGGAAGCTAGAATATAAGCGCAAACAGTTCATTGGATGGCTAAGCTAACAATTACCTCAACATGTATGAACTCTTACATGATCATGGGGAACTGTGCTTAGGTTTCTGGGGGTCGTAGGGAGGGGGTAGGGAGGGGAGAAGGGAATAGGAAGGTCATCAAGGTGACCAGAAGGAGGTAGTATGGGGGAATCTAACCTGAGGGGAACCTCTGACTTCCACAAGAAGTCCAATTAACTTGGGGCTTAAGTAAAGTGAAACATGGAACCATGGTCTGGCTCCAGTATTGGCTTGTTCTGTCTTTACACTGCTGTTCTTGACTGTTTGATGATGAACCCCTCCTAGTTGTAAGACCATGTTTATCAAATAATAAAAATAAATAAATATACATGAAAGTAAAAAAAAAAGTTGGCTGTCTGCTAGGGAGGCTGGTTCTGCCAATATTTGTTCACTTGTTCGGTTCTCAGCATCACCTTTGAGAAATGCACAGCTCAGATAATGTTAATTAAAGAAAGCAGGTAAGATTTATTAATTCAACAAATGTCAGTGTGTGCTGAATTCTAAAGACCTTTTTTTAATAGCTCTGTTCCTGAAATGACACATTTCAAATAATGATAGCGAAGAGAAATACCCGATACCTAAAACTTGAGTCTCCCAACTGAGAGCTGCCCCCCACCTTTGGTAACAAGGATCGAATCCATGGGGCCTTCACCACTGAACATTATCCGTTATCCACAGCCCTTTTTATTTTTTGTTATTTTGAGGCAGAGTCTCGCTAAGCTGCTTAGAGCCCTGCTCAGTTGCTGAGGCTGACTTTGAACTTCTGATCCTCCTGCCTCAGCCTCCCAAGCTGATAGGGAAAGCTGTTTTTAAAACCTTCACAAACATACACCCTATCTTGAATTTTTCAAATTAATCTCTTTATTTCTTTTATTCTGCTCTCTTCTCTCTTTTAAGTCTCGCCAACATCTCCCTGCAAACTGCTTTCAAATCTGTCCACAGTCTGTGTGTGTGATGCCACTGCCTGAATTCCAGGCTCTTCCCACACTCAAATCTGCATGGGTTTCTATGCCAGTCACTGCATGGTCCTGTGGATGTGCTCTCCTTGCACAGAAACCTAGTGTGTGGTATGTGGCACACAGGCTGATGACGTTGCCCCGTCTGTCCTGCTGTGCCCTGCTGCTGGGAGCCCGTCTCCCTCTGTAGACAGTCAGGAAACATATTTACAAAGCTGTGTGATCTCTCCCTGCCCTGTCCCACTCGTCCTGCCACTCTCTTTAGGTCCACCCCGCTCCATCTTCACTGGCGTTGCCACCAGTTGTGGAGGACCACTTGTGACTGAGCTAGCTACTACTCTTCATGTTCCCTCTCTTCATGGTCTTCTGCTCCCTGCTGAAATGTCACCTTCGCAACAGATCCTGCATCACTCAACTCCTGTCCCCCATACTGCGTTGGGGTTTTATTCTTCACTGTGTCCGCACCTGCCGCATCTTGCCTTTGGCCTCTTCCCGTCCTCCCTCCTGGGTTGGGAGATTCACAGGGCCAGGCTTACAGGGCTGTGTGTACTGCCACATTCCTAGCTCCCATAAAAGGTCCAGTTGCATTCACATAGACATTGATCCTTACGCGTTTTATCAGGCGAATGGATTGAGGAACGGATTGAGCACTGTTGGTAGAGATGAGTTTGGAGTTACTTACTGACATTTACCATTAGGAATACCACTGTAAATAGGCTAAATAGATGGTTTAGTCTTTTTTGTTGTTGTTGTTTTAAAGAGAGGGACAGTGAGAGAGAGAGAGAGAATCAATTTTTATTCAGTTCTTCATGTGGCTTTTTTTGTTCCGAGATTTCGTTGAGTACGTGGTGCTGGGGTTTGAACTCATGTACTCCTGCATGCCAGGCAAGTGCCTTAACGCGGAGCCACTGCTCCAGCCCAGCTGTTTAAGCTTTGAAAGTATCATCAAAAGTCCTAAGATCAGCAGTGGTTGATGCTGCCTGTTAGAAATGGAGTGGTTCTGAATGAGGTTGCTTCCTTTTTAATGCTCTGATGCCTTGCCATTGCTTTTCAAGTTTAAGATTTCTGAAACTCAGATATGTACCTCTCTTCTTGTCACCAAGACCCACTTGCAAAAATAATATATAAAATATATGAGGAAGGCAGAGGGCTTTACTTAAAATACCTAAAGGCTCTCTATCACAAAGGGAGAACATAAAATCTAAGAGATAAAAGAGTAATTGCTGTAACTGAGGATCCATCATGGTAACTATCACAAAACACACCAGGAAAGGCAACGCATGAAAACGGAAATGCAGGCTCAATTTGTGAAGTAATTTTGTAGTTTTCACTGCAAAACTTTGGCAGTGAACTTCAGTGCCTGGCAGAGATCCATCTAATTCAGTGTTTGAATTCCTTCCTCTGTAAACTTTCACAGTAATAGCTGTAAGGCAAGTTACAAAGATAGCTTTTAAATAAATCCTGTTATTTAAGATTATTACAATTATTATTATCCCAAGACATAAGCCTGCTAATGTGCATAAACAATCCAGAAACCTGCAGATATGATGAAAAGAAAGTTACACAAATATGAACTATGTCTCATGAGATCAGAAGCTTACAGATGGGGTTTAGTGGTACCAATGGTGCTGAAATACCAAAGCCGCTTAGTAGATGGGGCACGACAATCTGCCTCATGAAATTGCTGAGAACTAATGTCTGGGTTTGACAGCTTGTTAAAGTGCACGGGGAAAGACTAAGCTAATATTTGGTCTCATGTCTCCTCATTCCAGAAACTAAGGTCCATAAGTAAAAGCATGACACCACGTAGAAATGTCACTCAGTGGAAACCAGATCTGAAATAGCCATTTGTTTTGACATATACTGGAGACAAGAATAACACTTGTTTGTTCAGTGAGCAACACATACTGAATGATGCCCAGTCGTATGATATCAGAGTCCAGTGCCAGAAAAACCTCTTAGACTTTTGATCAGGGAGGAAAATCAACTACACTTACAGTGCACAGCATGCATATATTTATTTAAAGGGAGTCAAGCTGACCTGAAGCTAAAATAATATTGTACAGTGGGCAGCAGGAAGAGCAGTACAGAATAATTACTGTGATATCAGAGGCAATTGCTTTCACAGTAACAAAAATACTGGGTGAATATCTATCTTGGATATACAAAACTAGGTTTTCTCTTCTCCAGGTGAAAGAAATATTGAAGGCTTCACAGAGGGAATATTGTGGCTTATAGCCAGAGGAAACCAAAAAGCAAGGCAGCCTCGTAGAATTGTTAATAGTTTAATTTGTGGACATTATTTTCGAGTTAATGTGTTGGTCAACCCGATGTACAATTTTTGTGAGTTCCAATGTGTGCTTGTCTGGAGTGTTGTTGTTTCTGTGAAGGTGCCTGATTGACCTATTTATCAGCTAAGTGTAGGGAAGCTATTATGCTTTACGACCTCAGAAGTTATGCCCATCCATGGTAATGAACCATGAAGGAGAGTTTAAAAACCCATTAAAAATAGCCGTGCACTGCCTACCTCAATGACAAGACCTGCTCTGTAATGAATGACCAGGACCTCAACTGTTGAAAATCCCTTGGTACTGCATGGGCCAAAATAGCTTGAGGGCATGTGTTAGCTGTCATAAACAACCACGTTAATATGCAAAGCTCATTGTTTTTCGAGTTACTCTTACCAAGCATATGGAACTGTATGTTTTCAGATCTATGGATTACAGGCTTTAAGCCCTTCATTGAGTGGCTTCCAACAGGTGCTGGGCTATCTGCATAATGCTATTATGTTGCTTCTCCTCACTCATCTTGGGTGTAAAAAGTTGGGGTGGGGCGGAGATGTGGCTCAGTGGTAGAAGGCTTGCCTGGCAACCATGAAGACCTGGGTTCAAACCCAAGCACCACATACACAAGTAAGTGTTGGGAAAACAAAAACAAGGGAAAAAAATAATTGACTCTTTCTCTCACTCTCTTTAAAAAAAAGGAAGGGTGTCCCATCATGTCCCTTTGCATTATAGGACCCCATGCCTGAGCTATGACTGTGCCCTGAGACATTCTACTCTGGCGTGAGGATGGAGCATGCTGGGGAGGAAGGGGTGGTGAGGAAGGGTGTCTAGGTCCTGAGTTCCCACCCAGAGTGCTTCCCACTCATGCATGTCTTCAGCAGTAACCCGAGGCTCTGCTGCTCTTGCGGGGGGAGCAGCCTGGTGCGTTCACTGCCTCTTTCAACCTAGTCAACAAGGAACTGGAGCAGTAGCTCAGTGATGGAGGCACTTGCCTGGCATGCATGAGGACCTGGGTTCATACCCAAGCACCATATACATAGCTAAGTGTAGGAGAAACAAAGTCCAGATGAAAAAAATTAGTTTAATTCTCTTTTACTCTCTCGTAAAAAATAAACAAACAAAAAACCTAGTCGATAAACTTTTGGGATTTCCTGTTGTTCTCATTAAAACAAAAGTAATATGTGGGGCTGGAGGGCAGCTCAGTGGTTATGCACTTGATTAGCATGCACGAGGACCCGGGTTCAAACCCCAGCACCACGTACACAACGAAGTGTGGGAGCAATAAAAGCCACATGAAAAACTAAATAAAATTGATTCTCTCTCTCTTTCTCTCTCTCTCTCTCTACCTCTCTCACTGTCCCTCTTTCTTTTTTTTTTTTTTAAAGTAGTATATGCTCACATTGAATAACTCAGAAAGCATAAAACTGCAAAAACAGGGAAATCATTTTGTTTGGGTGAATTCCCCAGACTCTGACTGCTCACCTCCTGTCTCTGCAGTTATACCAAATCTCAGATTCCTAATTTCTGATCTGGTTCCATGGGAACTTAAGGTTCCATGCAACTTAAGCTAAGCTAATGAGACATTCTGGTTAATTTGAGGTCAGAAATACTGATCAATCTTCCCTGAATGCTTTGAGTGAGGATTTGTGGACTTGGGTGTTTAATGTCTGCATAGTCCAAATAGGACCCTAGGAAGCCAGTCCGGAGAGCAGAATAAAGTAGGTCTTTAAAGAAGCAGAGAAGGTGCTGGGGTTGTTGCTCAGAGGTTAGGGCCTTGCCTGGCATGCACAGGGACCCCAGTTTAAACCCCAGTACCGCACACAGGGCTGGGAGTTGGAGAGAAGAGAGCCAGATAAAAAAATGGAGTTGATTCTCTTTCTCTCTCTCATCTCTCATCTCCCTCTGTCTTAAAAAAATAAAAATAAAAATAAAAAAATTTAAAAAGAAGCAGCAGCAGAGAAGATTGAGCAGGATACTTTGAGGAAAGAAAGATGCCAATAACATAACCTCCCCCTTTCCCAGCCAAGCTCCATGGACCAGTCCCCATCCTTAGTGAGGCTGTTATCCTTCTAGAAGGAAGCCAACTGGTGAAGTCACCAGAATGTGCTGAAGCCTACTCCAGTGGGTTCCTACTACTTGTGGTCTCTCAGGAAAATACAGTACATGTTTCCCCATCCTCTCCCACACTATAATCAACACTGAAGATTTGGGATGCCAGATGCATAGGGATCCACCACCAGGCCCCCACCCATGCCAGGCAAGAATGAAGTCCATAGCAGTGGGCATCAGCTGGATGCCTTCCAATCCAGATCACTTCTGACACTACCTACCTGGAGACAGCATCAGATGCCACAGTTGGGGCCTCAGTCCCTAAGACTGTCCCTCCTTCAGACATGAGTTCAAGCCCATGTTGTTTCAGACCAACCCCATCAAGGGTCCCACATCCCCTGGCCAGGGCTGGCTAATTTGCCTGAGCAGCGCACAGAATTCAGGGAAGCATGTACATTGACCAGCTTATCCTACAGGATACGGCAAAGGGTCAGGTGAGGTGATGCACGGGGGACGGGTGGGAGCAGGGCGCAGGCTCCCATGCCTTACTGGGGCACTGCCCTGCAGGAACCTCCCCAGGTTCGACTCCCCTGAAGCTGCACAACACCATCGTGGTTTTTATTGATCATTACTTTAATCGTGCAACTGTATGGGGTCCAGCACACACATGCAGTGTGGGTGATTAAACCAGGGCTGTTACGGAGACTTCTCTGCAAGGCCTGATTGCTAATAGGCTGGGTGCGGAAGTCTGCTTGGATTCATTGGCCTCACTTCCTCCAACGTTTGAGGCAAGACTGCTGCTGAAATGCTGGTTTCATCATTTCTCAGACAAGGTAGGTCAGAGAAAGGCGAGGAAGATTAGAGTTTCTATGACTTGCCTTGGAGGAGAGAAATCTCGTTTTTATAAATGCCTTGGGGATGGAGTTTTGAGCCATGAACTGTGGACAACAACCAAAGCATATATATCACGATACCACAAAACCTCAACAGCTTTTCCAAAGAAATTCCCAGAATCCCAGTATTCAGTGATAACCAAGCATCTTCCTTTGTGTCTGTATTAAAATAGAATTATAGGCTCTTTGTAACGTTTAGTATCCTGCTCTGTGTTTTTCCCATATGGTAGAACTTTCCCGTGTTACTAAACAGTCCTCTATGAAAATAATTGTAATGGTTTCAGTCTTCCAGTGTGTAATGAAGCAATAATTGATTTATTTTGTTCTCCTTTGGATGGTTAGTTGCTTTTTAATGTTTTACTATTTTAACTTGAAATGGACATGCCTAAGATGATTTGGTCACTTTGAAACATTTCTGAAATACTTTAGAATTAACTTTGTGGATTCAAATAGTAGAACTTTTAAGTGTTTTGTGACATTCTGCCAAATTTCCTTAGAAAAATTGGAATGATTCTCAATCCCAGGAGCTCTGTTTTGAACAGGAAGAGAACCTGGTGGGAGGGATGTCAGTAATATGGGAAGCTGATTCAGGTTAAAACAATAAAACTCTAGGACAGGGTGGCTCTAGAAAGCAGATGTCATTTTGATTCAGAGGTCCTCAGTTGAACCACAACTCACCAAGTTCACGCCACACCTCAGCGTCTTGACCTAGAAGTACATTCAGTGGTGCATATCTAGAAGAGACATTGTGGAGCTACAGGAAATGAAGCAGTAAACTTAACTCGTACAGAGACTACTAGCCTCTTATCAAGGCTCAATTTTAGGAGATGATACTTTTGAATATGTTTATAGTTTTGGGGGGTAGCAATCTATGTTTTTTTCAAAAATTCCTTTGACTTTGATTTCAACTGATTCCTTTAATTTTAGCTTTATTTCACCATTCCTACATTTAATTAAACATAATAATTTTGTTAAGGTTGAAATTTTAAGTGACTTAATGGAGACTTTCCTAGAGAAACAGAGACTTTAATGCAAGGGCAGGACTTTGGTTAGTGGGCAAAGGTTCGGTTTCCAGTGAAGACCTTCTGTGCGCTTAATCTCTGAGCAGTGTCAAGCATATTTATTGGGCACTCATTCTTTAAACATCATATTGGTCAGGAGGTTGTATGCAAATGTCTGGTTTGGTTTTGCTACATTAGTCATTTTATTATATACTGATTTTATTGTTTTGCTCCCAAATCTAAAGTAACTTTCAGTGATTTCCCCCCATTGGCAACAAGATATTACAAAACTCCATAACACACAACCTCTAGCTTTCTTATCTGGGTGACAGCAATAGGAAGATTTCTTAGAAGTTGCAGGAAGATATTAGTTATTGGATTACATGGACATCTTTTGACCATTGCCAAGGCCAAGTCCCATGATCCACCCTTGAGGTGGGTGAAGGAGTTAGTTCCGTGGATCAGGAGAGTGTTGCATTCACGCTGAGAGGGACAGCCAGCAGGTGTCCTCTGTGAATTAGTGCATGCTGCCCTGGCGGCTCGCATGAGATGCCTGACACCTTCATTCCGTCTCCCCACCATGGAATAAGCCGTGGATGTGATGCCTTGATCTGTCTGTCATCTCCTCTCCGCGTCTAGGCGTGTGGCCGTCTTCTCGCGTCTTCTTTTGACTACTCTACTGCAGTTGTTCCTCTCGGATCTCACTCGTGACTCTTATCTCCTTTTTGACAGTTTTCCACCTAGCAGAGAGAATCATGTTTCCAGAAAGCATATTTGAATGGACAATTTCCCCACTTACAGTTTTAGTTTTTCCTATTACTCCTAAAACATAATTCGAAATGATGTAAAAAAAAAAAGTCTTATGTGGTATCATCCTTCCTTGTCTCTGAGACACGTTCACGCTTGTTAATTCTGTTTCATTCCTTTCCATCTTTCCACTGCTGTGATGTGACCTCCCTGTCTTCATACTACAGTAAGATGACGCACAACCTTTCTATGTCACGTCATTATTCCCACTTTCCAAGTAGGAAAGAAAGGCCAACTGGGAAGGTGAGCGAGTATTCAGCAAGGTCAAGATTCAAACCCGAGAAATTAGCCCTGAGCCTCCATCCTTCACCACTCTACACACTACCTCCAATTGCCATGTAACAAGCACGTGTGCTTGCTAGACAGTGATATTGATCATAGACGTAGGAAGAAGGTTCTGTGGTTCTGTGTTTACTTATCTGCGCAGAGCCTAATGCTGGGAGTCTTGCAGCTGCTCACTGCCGACTTGATAAATAAAAAACAACACATTGCTGAGGTGCCCAGTTATTCAGCTGAACTCCCTATCCGAGTGCACTACAACCACTCCACACTGAAATGGCGCATGGTGCAGGAAACGTTGCATGAGGACCCTCAGTGGAAATATTTGTGAGTCAAGCCTCCGCTAGCTGGCCCTGGCAGTCCTGACGCTGAGCCCTCTTATCCCCGCTCCCTGGGCAATTTACTGTCTGGTTGGAGAGCAGAGGCAAGTAGCTGCTTGTACAGTGGACTTCCTGAACATTTTCTCACCTAAGAAGCATTTTTATTATTTCATTAGTATTTAGCTATACTTAATGGGTGGTCCCTTTTCCCCAATGTGCTTTTGATATGCTTTTCAAAGCGTAGTTAAAGCTGAATAATTTTCTGAAGTGGTATTAACCAGTGAATAGCAGTGTTCCAGGGTTGCTGATAGAGACATGAAAACTGTTCTCATGCACAGGGTCAGTGCATGCAAAAGAAAGGGAACCCAATAATGAAAACAACGGCAGTGGACAGTTAACAGCTTTCAAGCACTTATCTGTGTCAAGTGTTGAACAAAGCATTGCATGTGTGTTATCCCATTTAATTCTATAGCAATTGCAGCTCAGGTCCTATTCTCCTCTCTTTACCTAAGAAGAGCCAGTTAAAGCTCACCTCATCTTGTCCCATTGTCCCAGATGTGGGACAGCTGTTCAAAACTAAAGAGCAAAAAAAATACCACTTATGAGAACTTCAGAGTAAATATTATGGCTTTAGAGTTCCAATCTCTTGAGAAAAGGACTAGGTAAATGATCACATTATTTGAAAAAACAAATTATGCATATGTGTATTTCCGTATATATGAAAAATATATAAGAGACCTATGAGCTCTAGATTATGATTCCCAACCTATTTTAATGCACCCATGACAATTCTGTTGAAATGTTTACAGAACTGACAGCTCGGTGCTTAGGAGGTTGGTGTGCTTCAGTCACTATTAAGCGGAGAGGGCAGAATTTCAACCTGGGCAGAACTGAACTCTTCACCATGACAGTGCACGGCAAGATCCCAACATTTGGCATCTCAGTGCCCTTCAATGTCAGTATTGTTAAATGCACATCTTCCATTAAGCTCATAAAATGCAGGAAGGCAGCCCACTGAGTTCTGAGGTTCGCAGGGGCCTTGGGAAGGAAGCCTCCATACTCACGTCCTCCATGTAGTCTATATCAATCCTTTGGCCAGCATTTGCTATCCCATTTCTCTGAACACCAGCCTGCGGTTCAAATAACCCTCTCCTTGATGTGCAGCTTGTTTACATCAATCAAAATACTTTGCGGCATCCTGGCCAAGAAGTGGGTCTGGGCCCATCCAGTGCCAATCAGGTTCTCTCCCAGGTGTTTAATCTCAGCAATGGCGGGCAAGATGAACACTTCCAGCAGGTGTGTGCCAGTAGTGGCATTTGAAAGAGCCAGTGGCAGTGTAAGGAGAGCCCTGACTCACATACTTCAGAAGGAAGTCACTCTTGATTTGATCCTAGGAATTATCCTGCTTCCTTCCAATTGATGTCTGTATGAGTGTGTGTGAGTATGAGTGTGAGTGTGTGTGCATGTGTATAGGCAGAGTATTTTTCTGTGGCTGGTAACCACGAGTCGTATGGATTTGCTTTTTCCACCGCCTATTCTCAATTCTTCCTTTGTGGTCAATATCCCTTGTCTTCGTGTTTTCCTCTAATTTAAGCCAGAAACCAAAGGCAACAGAGAAATCCAATAAAATACACAGGAAGGCATCGAAATTACTTTCATTTACTGAATATGCTCTTATTTCCAGATTTCAGATTTAGTGTTCAAAATTCAAGAACCTAGCTAACTTGTCTCTAAGACCCTATGCCTGATACTGAAGTTTTTAGCTTTGCAGGATTTGAAGATTTTGGGGAGGCCTCTGTCAGGGTACTATTCCAACTCCAAACATCAAATCTGACAGATTTAAACCTGGTATGAAGTTATTGGTTTAAATCCCATTCCAAAACATAACTAAGTTGACAGAAAGCAAATATTCTTGGCTATAAAAGAAAATCTCACTTTTATGAAATTCTGTTTCAAACATTAACTTAAAAGTGCCTCCATCTGAAAAAAATCAACAAAATACCACCTCGTGTGAAAAACTGCTGTGATTTGAGGCTGATTTTGCTCTATGAAAGTTCAGATTCTGCAGCCTTCTCAGCATGTGGCCATTTCACCCAATAATCAATTATCAAATGTCTGTTTTGCTTATTTTGCAATAATAATTAAACCAACATTTTCCCCCTAAAATCAAGTTTTACTATTTTTATCATAATTTCACTGAAACCCCCCTTTCCATGGATGGAGTTGTTTGAGTTTAAAAACCAGTAGCATCACTGTAATCCTTAGAATCTAATAAAGATTCCATCAGTGTAAAATCGTTATCCTTAGGCAGAAAGAACCAATTCAATTATGATGTTGGCTGAAAAATTGAAAGGCTTTTTAACTTGAGGGTGGAAAAGTTGTAGTACATATTGAAATGGTTAGTACAAAATTCGTGCATCTAGGCTTACAAATGCTAATATGTTCTTTTGTTACCCTCTAATTTATATGATTCATGTAAGCCTCCAGCCAGCGAAACTTGTACTAAATTTCATGTGCATTAAAAAATATCAAAGCAATGAATTGTGAAGTTATTAACATTCGTGTCTGCCTGCATTATTAAGCCATACACATCAAATCTGGTAGTACAAGGAGAGAAATGTCAAAATGAAGTACAAGAGCGTTTAATCAGAATTCCTAAAGGTCATCAAAGCATCATAGGATACCCATCCGTGCATAACTGCAGGATGAGATAAATATCTAATGTGACACAATAAGAAATAAGTTTAATAACTGGTGCATGTGCTGTTTTTGCTAACGAAGAATTTACCATTCTGCTGTTGGAGAAAAAACTGATTCTGGTCCCAAATCATATTTCCATGCTCCCTAAATTAATTACACATTAACAAGGAGATAGGAGAGAGCCAGCACAGAGGACATCTGCTTATTTACTGTCTACAAGAGAGCAGTTGACTGATGGTCCCAATCCTGGCTTGAACAGAACCATTCGACTTTCCTCGTTCAAGGGAGCCACAGGTTGCACAATTTAAGTAATCAGAATTTATTAACATTTTCCCCTTAGTAATAGCGTTTATATGCTTTAAGATGAATATTCACATTTTAATAGTTAAAAGCTGCAAACATTTGATCCCTCTAAATATTTCACATCAACATCTTAAGGGCTGACAAACTTTTTCAGGGTGATGGGAAGCTTCACTGAGGAAGACTACCAAGTAAACTCCCATCTGACTGCCTCACAGTAAGATAAAGTCGTATTTCTGGTTTTTTACATTTGCTGATTTTTTAGCTGCTTTAAAGGCAGTGGTATCTTTTACAATGGAGAAGACCAATAGGGGAATAGGGTTCAGTTTAGGGTGGTTCATATGTATTTGTGTCTGGAACCACTGTTGATTTTACTTAAAGATTTAAAAATGTCCAGTGAAATAATCTCATCATTGGAGAGCTAGATATATCAACTTGAATATCCAAAGCAAAGTTTTTGATTCAGTGAGACAATATTTCACTGTATTTCCTCCATGTTGTATGTATTTGTTGAACAGCTGCTCTGTTGAATGGTGAATACATTCTATCATGTGATTTCTTAGCAATTTTATTGAAGTATAATATATGTACATCAGGGTGTGCATATAATAACTGAGAATGCAGTGAATTTCCACCCAGAGAACACATCCATGCAACCAATCCCCTACTTTGTAAGAAAGGGAACATTGTTGATCTCCCTCATATCCCCCCCATGCTACCACCCAGCCCCTACCAACCAAAGGTAACTATGGTTCTGACTTTAACAACACAGCTTTGCCCCTGCTCTGCTTTCTACACATGCGTTCATATGGTGTCTCCTCTTGTGTTTCTGATTTACTTTTCTGAACATCACGAGATCCATCCACAGTGAGTGTGGCTAGCCATTCCCTCTTGTTGCCTACGACACCCCATTACGTAAACGCTCCAAAGGTTACATGATCATTTAGCAATGTAAAAGCATTTTATTATTTTTCCATTGCTGGGAATTATGAATGATCCTGCTATGGACCATTGAGTACGTTTTATTAAACATTTGACCACATGGGCGTAATTGGTGTCATTCTCACAGTGAAATTGCTGGGGCACGGACTGTGAGGAAGATACAAGAGCACGAGTAATTTTAACAGACGTGTCTGGACTAAATCTCCCTATTAGTGTGTAAGCTCAGATAGATGGAAACTAGGAAAAAATTCCATACTAAATGTTAATCAATGATACTTCTCGTTGTCTGGAAACTCTGGGATCATGGCAAAAACAAGGTCTACAATTAGACCCACTGGGACTAATCCATGGCTCCATCAGTTTAGGAAAGCTGCTGGCTTCTCTGTACTTCAGTTCCCTTATTTACAAGTTGGGGACAGTTGAGTAGATTTCCAAGCACGTTGGGAGAACTCAATGACATAAAGCAAGTGTATCACTTAAGAGAAAGCTCAGGTTGCACTAAGTGCAAATGTTGGCCATTATTATTCTTATTGCTGATGTGAATTCGGAAAGGTTATTTCCCATGCAACAGATTCAATAAAGCAAAACAAATGTATTTCCTCTTATTGCATATAACTCATAATTATGGTATGGAATGATAAAATTACCAGATTCTCTGAGAAATGTGAGTTACAGGTGAGTTAGTCAAATTTCATATGAGGGAAAAGTACTTCATTTGTATTTCAGGTCAAATCAACTAAATCTGCAAAATATATGGAACCTCATATTTGCAGTTCAAAAAAATCCTGTCCTTGACAAAGCTCTTCCTAAATTCCACACCCTCTTCCCCCGCATCCTTAGGCTCTGCTTGGTGTTTAGTCTGCTGTAATTCCCAGTGCATTTCTCTGTGTTGTAGCTATTTATACTTCTGACTACTCTCTGGGGGCATCCAGACAGCAGGTTCCACGTGTTCATCCTAGAAGAGGTATTCAGCAAGTTTTGACTCAGAGTTTCTTAATTTCCCCTAGCAATATTTTTCTTCCTAAGTATGTTGCTAATAGATTCCTTGACCTAATATTTCTAATGCAGTTATCACCATTAAGGAACATTAAGAAAGTAAAATCTGTTTTCCTAAAACCTTAAATGCATTTTCAATGTAAATGATATACACTTCATGATCACCTGTACTTAAAGTAATACTACGTATTTACGATATATATTAAGAGTTAGAGTTGTGTAGACTGCTTGTAGAAATGACTTACCATTGTAAAGTGAAAAAATGTATTCTAACCTAGAAATAACTGCCTTAAAATGGAGTTTCTAGAATGTAATTTATTTATAAGCAAGTCACGATTCACTGCAGGCAATAGAAAAACATTCTTAAATTGAGTGTAATACTTGGAGAATAAACTCAGACCCTTCCGTATCCTGACATTTTTCTGGTCTAATCTGAAATGTCTGTGAAGATGGCAAGTCATGATTCAATAGCTGTTAATTTTGCAAGACGAGACTCCACTGATGTACATGTGTTTGTGCACACTATCAGCCCTGTCATGAGTGCACGCCGGTCTCGGTCTCTTTGGGTTGACAGCTTTGAAGACAACTGAACTAGCAGATTCAGCATGTTTGTGGTTTATTTGCTCTGTGGCACTGAGTATTGATTAATGACATAATAAATCTTTGGAGACTGCCTTTCCATTCCAACACAGCATCCTGAAGTGTGAGCTACAAGCTTGAGCGGAGATGAGCTGCATGTCATAGAAGATAAGTGGGTCTGAGCTCAAGACAGATGAATAAGTGCTTTCCGGGAGTTACCTGCTAGCTCCTCCTCATCCTTCCACCGTAAAATTGTGTTTCAAAGCCAAACTCTGAAGTTTTCATTAGTCTCCATTGCATTTATTTGGATTTAAAAGTTTCTACTGTGCCTGTAGGATCTTAGGGAGCCAATTCAGAGATTCACACTGTAACAGATGATAATTTTCATTCTAGGACTATTAATTTTTATCTTTGTGGTACCAAAGAATATTTACAAAAGATGATATTTAAAACACAGTTGAGGATGTAGGAAGATACATTCAAATTGGGCTCCTGTCCTTCCCTTGCTAATGTGTGGCACTGAAGTAAATCTGTCTGCTTATTTATAAGATGGGATTTTGTCACCATATAGCAATTAAGGGTTGTTGTGATGTATGGAAGGTGCCTAGAACAGTACCTCATACCAATCCATAGGGGAAAGCATTTCACACTTTTAATAATGGGTCCAATTTCTCCCACCAGCATTCATTCAGTTAACCATTATTAAACCAAAAAAAAAAAAAAAACCACCTCACAGGCTAGCACTGAGGTAGATAGCAGAGTATTACTTAAAATGTCAAATTATAAAGTGTAGCTTTTACATAGGGGCTTTCAGTCAGATAATTAGGAATTAACAATTAACATAAAACCTACTCCTAGCCCTTGAAGAAGGTAAAGGCAGGAGAAGTGATTCTCAGTGGAAAATGGTGTTGTGCTACCAGGCGGATTAGCAATGTGTGGAAATATGTGTTTGTTGTTGTAGGGACCAGGGGTGCTGCACATTTTTACAGTGCAGAGAAGAGCTCTCAAGAACAAGAAGCAGCCCATCCCCAAATGTCAATCATGCCTGGGTGGGAAACTCTGTTTTACATGAAGCAATAAAGGCAATGCACAGAATGAGGGCCCATGGCGAATTATACTGTAGCTGTTTACAAGCGAACAGTGTTTGCTTGTGATCGGAATGACCACCAACATGAGCAGCCCTGGTGCATAGCTCGGTGCCTTTGCCTGTTAAGTCCCCTTCACAACTCTAGTACTTGAGGGTCTGTTTACTAAATCTGTTTTTAAAATGAGGAAGCTGAGTCCCAGGGAGATTGTATTAATTGCTAAAGTGACCAATGACAGAGTGGGGATGTAGACCCAGGAAATTGACCTCAAATCCTATTATGTTATCTGCTATGCCTATTGTGCAAAGCCTGCCAGAGACTGTCCTAGCAGGAAAAGCAATTTTCATGAGATGAAGAATCTAAACATCCGGAGAACTGTCTGCAGTGGCGATCATTCCACCGAGCATGGGTTCCCCGTGAAGGAAGCTTTGGATTTTGCCGATTACACAGTCATTTCTAAGTGCCTCTTCAGCTTGAAAATTGCTTTATTCTTGTATTAAGCAGATATTATTCTTTCAACAAACTTTTGAGACCCTTGTGTGATATAAGCAGAACAAAGGTGCTTGAGAGACATGGAAATTATATTATTGTGTATTAAATAAAAAGGAATCAAATAAGGTTCCTGGATACAAGGAACTTATGTACTCAGCACCCTGAATTTGGTAAGAGCGGGTAACAGAAACTTCTCCTCGTGTAGAGAAATGGCTGTAGTTCAGCGACTTTAACAACCCATTTTCTCTTTCTTTCTCTTTTTTTTTTTTCTTTTTGCTCTTTCTTCCTCAGTGCTGGGATTGAATCTGGGCCTTTCCCATGCTGAGCACTCTACCACTGAGCGATCTACCCCAACTCGTGACGTTCCTTTTTTTCCATTGAAGAGATTAAGGAGCAGATAAATTGAATATCACTAATGCCAAAAATCACATTTTTAGTAGTCACATTTTGAATAGTTTTTAAAAAACATTTAGACTGAGTGTTATAAAACCTTTTGTACTCCAGCGTCACACTACTGCGGTTGCGGGGTATAAAGACATTGCCTAACGTGAAAACTGTACAAAATTGGGCCTATTCCAAAATCTCCTGGGAAATGCCTTCCATTTCCCAGAAAATACCTGGTGTGCTACTTTCCAGAGGGTGCTGCAACAAAGGCTGGGTGGAAATGAATGACAGGGATGTGCCATCTCACGGACCAGAAGTCTGAAACCAAGGTTTCAGCAGAGCCCTGTTTTCTACAAACTTGGGGGAGTGGTCTTCCTCTCTTTTTTGGCTCCTGGGGACACCTGGCAACATGTTCTGTTCCTTGGCTTATCACCCCCAGTCCAGTCTCTGCCTTCCTTGTCGTATGGCAGTCTTCTCTGAATAAGACTGTGTCCTCTGCTCCTCTTACACGGATGCCAGTCATGGACTTGGGGCCCACACCGATAGAGCAGGACCCCTACTTCACTAGCTGTATCTGAAAAGAGCCTTTTTCCAAATAAGGGCGCATTCTGAGGTTCTGGGCAGACGTTGATATTAGAGAATTCTTTCAGCCCAGTAGCTGATATCATGTATACAGTCCTGAATGAATAGGAACATGTATACATAAGACGTATACACAGGAAAAACAGTCTTGCAAAGTGAAATTTTCCAGCACACGTGTTTAGAAAGCACTAGAATCAGATGCAGCATAATGGGAGAATAAAACATCAGTATTTCTAAGACCTGAGCCAACTCAGTTAAACCCAGGCCTCTTACAGGATGAACAGAATCACCGGTAGTATTTTCTCTCCCTCACTCTCCCCACTCTCTGCTAGTTAATTCCATTTGACTAAAATGACACTTGATGTGTATTTCCACAAGAAAAAGTTCTGATGAATCCTTACAATTATCCTCACATATCTAAGTTTCCCCCATTAGAATATTATTATTTTAGAGAGATCAGAATGTTTTAAAATTCATTTTGAAAATTTGAAAATTTCAAAGTTTTTTTCCACCTGCTAGTTCTCATTATTATACTGTAAAGTTCTTCTTGGAAAATCAGCATCATCACTGTAAAAAAAAATCTATGTTTATTGTAAATTCTACTGGAACCATGTAAGATCTCATGGTATTCATCTACATGGCAATTTTTGTAGACTGAATTCACAAACTTCTACATCAAGTGGTGATGAGAGCACTGGTTAAATAGGTGCTAAAGAGGCCCATATGCCAAGAACATTGCAAGGGACTAATCTAATACAAAAAAAAAAAAAAAGAAAAGAACGGAAAAGTAAATCAGAGAAAACACTTGTGAACTGGTACAGTACGGCCCTCCAAAAATCTGCTATTCCACAAGGTTAGCAAAAACTCATAAAAATCGTAAAAAATAACTTTTGCAGAGCTCTGGAAATTAATCAAAGTCTTAAAGCAATAAGAATGTTGATTCAAGAAAAGCGCTACACTTAGTAGGAATGGCAAAACTTAATAGTTTTTTTTTAATGTGGCCTATTTATACCCTTTTTCCCCTATCTCTGGTGGCCTTGAAGATCACCTGCTTCATAAGCATGATGCATAGGAACTAGTGGCCTAGCAGTAATGGGAGTTGAATGACTTTGCGGCTCCCCCAAGTTCACATACCCAGAGAATTACCATAATTAGTTCCCTGGAAAAGCTCCATTTTCAGAGTTTGTTTTTTTCTTTTTTTTAAATGCTGCCTCAGATCTTATTCAATGGGGAAATCCTTATCCACAGAGAGTTCTTGAACAATAATCAAGATTAGTTGCTTAACCCTATATATGCTTGAGGAAGGGATAACAGTCCTACAAATAGGAAGTTGGCCAAGGGAAAATAACAACAACAACAAAAAAAGGAAAAATGAGATGTCATATGTCATAATGCACTTTGAAGGGCTCAGACATCTTTTGGATGAACTGAGAGAACATGCATAAATGCAGGGCTGTGCACATACCTGAGTAAGGCATGAAGAAGACCCTGACTTGTCTTGGCTGACCTTGAAGTTCTGACAAGGAGGAAGCGACGCCAGGGCAGGGCTGTGAACTGCCAGCTTTGGAGGGGAGTTGTGCCTGGCATGCAGTATCGCTTGGCACAAAGTAAGAGACTTGCCAATTCATCCAGGCTGTTAGGAAAAATCTTTGTCCAATGAAGAGCCAACCATGAAACTCACGAAGCTGAGACTTTAGCACCTTATTTTAAAAATTAAAAACTTTGGGGCTGGAGTGCTGGCTTGGCAGTTACGTGGCTTGCCTGACATGCACAAGTACACAGGTTCAAATCCCAGCACCACATACACAACTGAGTGTCAGAGCAATAAAAGCCATTTGAAAAACTCAATAAAAATTAATTCTTTTTGTCTCTTTCTCTTGATGTACTTCTCTCTTTAAAAAAAAAATTACAAACTTTGCTAAGTAGTCCATGAAAGTCATGACACAAAAAGCTGATACAACAGCCACAGCAACAAAATAAACCAGGAGGAGGTATGGATATGATTTTCAGAGTTGCCATATTACATTATTTAAAAAGTCCAAAGTTTAAAAAAAATTTTTTTTTCAAAATACCAAAAGAAACAAGAAAGTGCCTCATGACCTAGAATTTAGACTTTCTGGTCAAAAGCTCTAAATAAGGAATTATAAGTCTGTACGAAGATCTAAAGGAAACCGAGCCACAAGAATTTAAGGAAAGCAGAATGTCTCAGCAACTAAAAGAAGGGAATTACATTTCAAAAAGAGCTAGATATGAAATCTGCATTTGAAATTGTAACAACAAAAAAAGAAAAGTTTACATTCTGTCGCAGATCTGAGTTAGCAAAAGAATTAGCAAACTTGAAGAAAGGTTAATTGAGACTATTCTGTCTGAAAAAAAGAACTACGAATACAAAAAATTGCACAGAACTTCAGAGACCTGTGTAGCATCATCAAATGGTCCAAAAATACACATAACTGGAGTTTAAATTGTAAGACAGAGAGAAAGAAGCAGAAAAAGTATTTGAAGAAATAGTGGCCTCAAACTTTCAAATTTGATATAAAATTAATCTACATATAGATTAGCTGCACAAATCAAATATAATAAATTCTAAGAGATGTAAACCTGGACATAGTATAGTAAAACTTTTGTAAGCTAAATATAAAAAATCAACAAAGCAGCAAGAGAGAAGTGACTCATGAAGTAAGTGACTCTCTATGAGATTACTAGTGATCTTCTCACAGAAACCAGGAAGGCCAAAATTCTGTACACCATTATTAAAAATATGGAGGTTAAAAGGGGGTCAAAGTCAGGTTTCTGGTTAAAATGAAGATGTCAAGGATTTGCATTTGCCATTGCTCTACTGATCGGAATTACAAATAATCACAGGAATGGAAAGGGAGGTACCATCTAAAGAGTAGAATGGTTGAAACGAATATTTTGCTCTTGATTTTTATCATGTCGTGAAGAATGTTTCCATTGTCTCTTGGAGGGTAAATTAAGCACACTTTTTGACATCCCAGGCTTACTGCTGTTGGGGTCAGTGAGATTAAGGCAAATAATAAAGGAGTAGGTCCTGATGTATGCCAACCTTGTGGGAACACTTGTGCATTAAGTGTCTGATACAGGCTTTATACACTGCTCCGACTGTAGAGCTTGATTCTGTGAATTATTGGACCCTCTCCTCTTAGTTGATAACTTGAGTGTAATTGATATGAATAACAAAATAGTCTGGATATTAAAAAATTCATCTGGATGTGACAAAAGAATGTTTTCTGAGATCAAGGTTGAAGAACGGATGTCAATCACCACCAACTACAGCGCACCAACTTAAAACTATTTTGATTTCAGTAATTTAATTCCAACCTCAGGAATGAAGAATGACCTTCATTTTGTGCGCAAGTGGTCAGCCACATTTATGAGGCCATTGGCTTTCTTATCAATATCAAGTCTTTCTTACAAAACCTGACCTGGGCGCATGGCAGCTCCACCTTCTAAACTTGCACGCAGTTCACTGGGGTTCCTTACACATTCCATTTTGTGAACTGATTCTATTATTGTGACCTTTATTTGGGCTTGTACTAACTTTCCTTCTTTATTGCCTGTTTACGATTTTGATCATGTCCACTTTGCCACTTAGATGCACACATAAGTGATCCTTCGTCTCCACACTTTCTGCTGCTCTTAGCATAGGTTTCCCCTTCTTTTTGTTATTTTGAGCATGATTGACAGATGTTTGAGTTCAGGACTGTCCTTCCTCTCAGTCTCTAAGAGCACTCTGTACTGGAGATTTGTTGGTGGACTAAATGAATAGCTTAATTTTGTGGATAATGGTATATTTTGTGTTGAATAGTTTTAGGAAATTTGGTTCTTTTTCTTGGGCTGTGGCTTCTTGTCTTCCATACACATGTTACCAAATAATTTCCAGGAACTAGTCAATATCCATTCTGAAATTGGAAGTAGTTGTCTCACTTTCTCATCCATGAAATGGAATAAAAATAGCACTTATCCTGTAGGTCTATTAAATACAAGAAATAATTTAGCACATGGTAAGTGCCTGGCATACTAATTTATTCATTCTAAGATATGAGTGAGAACCTGCTTCTAGAGATTTATCAGTGAATAATACAGATGAAAATACCTGTCCATGCAGCACTTAGCAACCTCTAATAATCTGAGCATCCAGTGGTCATACAGGTCAACTTGCCACTGGGCTAAACAAAATCCAAAGTGATATTTTTATAACTTGACTTGTAAACATTTAGGAAACGTAGGAGCTATTGCTTAAAGTGGCTGTAGATTGAATTAGAAGTTTCACAGAGGATTGGAATGATTCCTGTTATGTAGTTGAGACCAGGAAACAATAAAAATGACAAAGGCAGTGACTGAGGCTGAGTCTAAATGGTCCATCTGTGCTGTTACAGGAATGGCACTGTGGCTTACAGCACCCTGCATGGGAACTCTTAATTGACCACAGGATCGATGTGAGGAGGTAGTGTTGAACACATGCGTTTAAAAAGAGCAGATTCTTTTCAATACTAAGGCAATCATAAAAATACATATTTCAGGACAAGTGTGTCGTACCCTGGTTCTGTTTTGTGCCAGATGTAGGCTGAGTCTCACAACTCTTAAGCACTATAAGTGAAGCAGCGTGCTCCTGGAGAACAGCGTCGTTGTACGGACATGTGGATGGATATTTTAGTCAGCCTCTTCATCGCTGTGACAAGAACAATTAGAGCAGGAAATTTTTATTTGTGGTTCACGGTTTCAGAGGTTCAGTGTGTGGTTGGCAGACTCCACTGCTCTGGGTCCTAGATAGGCAGAACATCATGGTGGAAGGGCGAGGAGGAGGGGATCAACCCAGGAAGCAGAGTGAGAGCTGTGCTCACTAGAGACAAAATATCAACTCTACCAGCACACCCTCAGTGACCCACCTCCTCCTCCCACACCCTTCCAGCCTATGCGATGCCTACTTAATCCATATCAGAGGATGAACACAAGGAAGGATTGGGTTAAGGCTCCAGAACCCCATCTTTTTACCTCTGAACATTCTTGCATTGTCTCACACAAAAGCTTTTGGGGGATACGTCATATCCAAACCATTAATGGAGAAAAAGGAATTCAGCTCTATTTTTGAGGAGCTTAGATGTGAGGGGGAAATGAGAGTAGATGGATAGCTGCAGACATCAAAAACTGTATCCATTTAGCTTCACCCAAACAGACAGAATGAAAGTCAAAGGCAGGGAATGAGATAAAGGCAGCTTTATGCTGAATGTGAACAGATCTAAGAAGACATAAAGTCCATGTCTTAGGCCATTTCTGAATTTGGTATCTTTCAGGGTTTTCCCATGGAAGTCAGATAAAGGTGCGTCCAGATTCCCAACCTGCAGTCTGCTTTCTTGAGAGAGCACAACCTGCTTTTAACTCTTATCCCATGATGCAGACCCAATAACTAACTTTCCAGCCAGTTCTCATAGACTTGAGGTTTGTAAGTTTAGAACAAATAAAAATAGATGTAAGCAATCTTCAAAAGGTAGATTTTATAGGCCTGGGGGCATAGATTAGTAGTATAGTGCTTGTCTAGATGGCCAAGGGCCTTTCAATCCTCAATACTGTAACAGAGAAGATATTATTGTCATGGCTAATAGGAACAGTTTATTCGTGGAAACTTCCAAGAATGCTCTCATAGCTTTACTGATAAACCTTGAAATATATTTTTTCTTTTAAAAATTAATGTATTAGGGGCTGAAGTGGTGGCTTAACAGTAGAGCATTTGCCTGGCATGTGTTAGGACCCAGGTTCAAACCCCAGCACCACATACATAACTAAATGTTGGAAAAACAACAACCAGATGAAAAAATAAATAAAATTGATTCCCTCTTTCTCTCTCTTTCTTTTAAAAAAATCAATCTGCTAGGTCATGATTAATTGTCCACCAAACACCTTTAAATTATAAAATTCATGGGGATCAACACAGAATAAGAGAGGCTCATAAAAGGGTGCCCCTTCCTTGAGTCCCATGTTGACACTGAATGTGGAAAACAGTCTTCTTCCCCAGAATTAACTCCACTTGACTGGGGGTGACTACCTTTATATCAGTGTTCAAAAAGGTTCTGAAGCAAAGTCTATGGTCACTGGAAAAATTACCATGAACAACATTGCCCACTAAGGTTGGAAAGACCTGTGCTTCATTACACACCTGTCACAACCCATCGTCCTGATGCATCCGGAGTGTCCTTCATCTTATCTTCCGTTTAGCTTTGTAGGGTTCAGTCTGACCTTGACCTTCATTTCCCACCCAACTTCACCTGCAAGCTGACCTCATTGGTGGGGTCAGCAAGGCCCTGAATCAGTTTCAGAAGCCACAGCTTTAAACTGACCTCTCTACTGGCTTCCACACTCACATAAGTGTCTGTCCCCTACATGGCCCATAGCAGTCCTCTCTGTTCAAACCCCAGCTGATACTTGATTAAAAGCAGACGCACAGTGGGAACAGATATGAAAATGTAGACAAGTGTACTTTGTATCTGCTCATGAGGACAAATTCCTAATGGCATTGTGGGCCCACGGAACGAGTTATGCAGCAGAGAGCCTCAGCCAGATGTGGACCTGGCAGATTTAGCTCACCACTGTGCTGCCATGAACAGGGAATCCAGATGTGAACCTCCTGGGTTAAGTGTTCTGTGAAGCTGTGTTTCTAAAGACTGCTTTGAAAGTGGGTTTTTTTTTTTTTTTTTACCCAGGGGCACATGACAACTGAGCCACATCCCCACACCCTTTTAAAATATACATGACATCTAAGCCACATCCCTACCCCTTTTAAAAAATATATATATATTTTAATTTTTGAGACAAGGTCTTGCTAAGTTGCTGAGGCTGGCTTTGAACTTGCGATCCTCTTGCCTCAGCCTCCCGATCCACTAGGATCATAGGCATGCTCCACAGAGTCTGGTGGATGTTCATCTTAAGGATCATGTATGGATCCTTCCCATTACTAAGAAAAACACTTTTCTTCACAGAAAAAGTAGTGATCAGATTTTCAGCGACACAGCAATATCTATGTTCATAGCAGCTCAATTTATAATTGCTAAATTATGGAAACAACCCAGACGTTCCTCACTGGATGAATGGATCCAAAAACTGTGATATATATATATATATATATATATATATATATACCACAAAATTTTACACAGCAATTAGAAACAATGATATTGCAGCCTTTGCAGGTAAATGGATGGCTATGGAAGAAATTATGCTGAGTGAAATCAGCATAACCCAGAGAACCAAGGGTTGGATGTCTTCACTCATCTGTGGAGGCTTTAGCTAGACCCTGACAATGGAGAAAGGAGGTCTATTATCATGTTTTAAATCTGGATAAGGTGTAATGTCATACAACCTAATACATTTTTAGAGATGTTTTGAGAAGGGGAGGGGAGGGATAAAGGTGGGTAATTTCGGGGCGCACTCTTGGAGGTAAATCTAATCTTCAGAATCTATACATATATTATTTAGTTAAAAGATATTGTGATTGTTCAACAAAAAAAATTTCTGAATAAAAAAAAAGTACAAAAGAAGGGGCTGGAGCTGTGGCTCGGTGGTTGAATCACTTGGCCAGCTTGCGCAAGAACCGAATGCAAACCCTGGCACCATGCACACAACTACATGTTGGAGAAACAAAGGCAGATGAAAAAATAAATAAATGAAATTGATTCATTCTCTCTCTCTCTCTCTCTTTCTCTAAAAAAGTGCAAAAAAATTTAAACACAGAATTATATTTTAAAGCATGGAATGAAAGAAAGGAAACAGTTCATTAAATGATTTATTCTCTTCATATTTATTAATTATAAAATAATAGATACAGTTTTAGTCTATTATGTATGTTTATCTTGTGGCTTCCTAATAAGATATAGGTTATTGTTGAAGCCAACCTGTCCTCTATCTCTCTTTCCTCTCTCCCTCTCTCTCTGTCTCTGGGTCTCCCTCTCTTCCTCTCTCTTTCTTCTTCTCTCTCTTTCTATCTCACTCACAGGAAAAATAGAATGAAGCCTTTGAATTGGAAGATTCGGGAAATTGCCCGAATTTTGGTAGAATGGGAAATTTTGTGAATATGATTCCCTTCCCCCACGCGGTTGACAGTGTAGGGAAAAACTCTCATTTTCCCCTGAAGCCATTGTCAAACATTTCATAAGAGATGGCACCATTTCTGCTCACCTTTCTGCACCTCAATCTCTACAGCTAGTGTAAGAAGATGCCAACACCCATATCTGAAAAGAGCTAAACAGTTTCTCTAGTCCTGAAGGTGTGCATCACTCAAACTCAGTTTACGCTGAGGGACAGATGAGGAACCCTCAGCTCACAGAGAGCTTCCTTCACAGTCTCAACCACATGCTCAGTTTCATCGCTTTAAGATATCCTAAAGGCTGAAGCCCTTCCAGCCAGTGACAAGAGGCGCGTGAGTCAGCATGAGAAAAAAGCACCCCAGACTTCCCTAGGGGTGCTCCTGATTAAAGCTGCTCGGTGCCCGCAGGTGGCTTGAATTGTCCTATAAGAAGAGCACCGTGCATGCCAAACCTCTGTAGGGTGAAAGGGAAAAGCCGGGCTCAAATAGGGAAACAGGAAGATGTCTCTTGAATTGATCAAGAAAAAAGCAGATTCAAGGATTCATGTTCTTAAAACTTCACAGTGCCTCAGAATTACCTGGGAAACTCAGTTTAAAAACACAGATTTTCAGGGTTCTCATCTCGTGAGCCGAAGGCATCATAAGGCCAGGGAAGCTGTTTTCCACTACGAGCTTCAGAAGCGATGGCACGTGGCATAGCTGGATCATGATGAAGGACAGTGGCCAGCCCCAGACAACAACATGAAAGAGGAAAGTTGGAAATGCAGAAATCCCCAGTGAGGACCTAACGCAGTGCCCTCTGTGTGCCCTTATAGCCTTTCCCTGCACTTCCTGCAGCATTAGGAACCCGTAGGGAAGAAGGTCCTTAGAGCCCCTGTCTATGGCAACTCCAGGCATGTGAGCCAGATAGAGACTCCTAGGCCTCGCCCTTGCCCTGAGAGAATTCACTCAATCCATTTGGTCTGCAACCTGGGAATATCTTCTGTTGGCTTGACCCCATGGGATCGGCCCTGTGTGGTTCATGGAGCACGCATGGAAAATTCTGCCTAAGAATCACTTTTATCACCGTATTGGACTAAACATGGGATTCCAGCAGCTCTATGTTTTCAGTGATTCCCCCTTAGTCCTAGGGGAAGGGACTGTTTGTTTGAAATTTTATATAATCACATATTAATTGGGAAAATATGAAGCCACAATATGCTAAGACGTATATAGAATTTTCCTAAAAACTACAGTGTGGGGTATTCCTGTTGAGATCCTTTATCTCTAGCAATAAAAATATTAAATCACTCTAAGGTTTTTATTTTAATATAAAGCAAAATCTCTTGGCTTATAAAGCTTAGAAGTCCAATGTTTGCTCAGTCTTTGGGGATCAAATAGTGACACAGGGACTCAGTATCTGCCTCCCCCCCTTTACTTTCTGCATGGTGCCTTCTTCCTTTGGTGTGAGGCTCTTTGGAGGCAAAAGCAGGTATAGGGACTACTTGAGCACTGTCCCTCATGCCCAGCTCCTGTGGACATCTTGAGAGCTCATTGCTGCCAAATCCCAGGAGCTATGAGTGGCTGAGCTCTGGCCATGTGGTTGGTGGAATGTGATGCAGTGATTGGCTTAGCTTTGGTATGTGACTGGGTGAGCTGACAACTCTGAAACTCTAAGTGCTGAGCCACGTTAAAGATGCATCCAACTGATTGGACTAATTGGCTGCTACGACTTGGTGTTGCCAGCAGGAAGCAGGATGATCTAGACAGAAAACACCCGTGGAGGTGGTGTGTGTACGCTGAAGAACCTAGAACAATGGGCAGGGTTTGTACCTGCAAGGTTTCAAGGCTCTGTTCTTCAAAGAGACAACGTGATATTTGAACTGCCCTGCTAGAAAACGCTGTAAAAAAAGTGATAGTGATATCAGTATTTGGAGTGTTTCATTAAGGCAGTTTAATTATCACCTTGATGGGAAACATGCTTTAACCTTGAACTCCTGGCCACTCCCCTGCATATGCATGAGGGATCTTGCAGAGTCTGGTGTGCATGAGTCAGCTTTCTGTGGCTGTGACAGAAGCCTGAAATAAATCAACCTTTAAGGTGGAAAGGTCTCTTTTGCTCCTATGCTCAGGTCATGGTTTCTTGACCTCTTTGGGACATTTTTTTTTTTAGTCATCTTTTTGCTATTTTGACTAAAAGACCTGACAAGAACAATTTTGGAGGAAGAAAAGTTGACTTGGGACTCATAATTTTAGATGTTTCTGTCCATAGACACGAATTCCATTCCCTGGGGCACAAGGTGAGGAAGAACATCATGGTGGAAGAGGGTGGTGGAGGAGAGTGGTTTAGGACATTGTACCAGGAAGCAGAGACCAAGCTCAGCTCATAAAATATATACCCAAAGGCATGCCCCCAGGGACCACCTCCTCCAGCCACACCCTGCCAGCCTGCAGTTAGCACTCAATAATGCATTTCAGGGGATCAACTCACTGGCTGGGTTAAGGCTCACATGGCACAATCGGTTCACCTCTTAACTTCTTGCATTGTCTCACATATAATATTTTGGGAGCACCTTATATCCAAACCATAGCAGGCCTATGGTGAGAGTACAGCACAGTGAGGAACAGAAAATGGACATTCTGCTCACCCAATGGCAGCCAGAAAGCAGAAAAAGAGGCGGTGCTAGACTCCCAGCATCCCCTTTCAGGATTACCTCCAACGCCTCAACTTCGTTCCGCAAGGACCGACCTCACACAGTTTCCACCACTTCCATTACACCATATTACCTCTGGGTATCTGCATCCCATGAGCACCACCTCCGGGCAAGCTCCACCTCCCTCTTTGCTGTTTGACCTGGCAAACTCTGTCATCCCTTAGGAGTGAGGGTGATTTCCATCCAAGACTGGGCTGAGCCCCTCTTCTATGTGTTTCTAGGGCCTCTGCTCACTCCTGGGCAGCACTTCCATTCTGTACAAGTTGCAAGCCAGGGAACCAGTATGAGCAAGACATCTGGAAAGAACTCAGGCATAATGGAGCCTTGACTTCCTTAGCTACTCCTAGCAACAGCCAGTTGCCAAGCAAGTGACTCCTCCAAATAGTAAGCACATTATCAAAACTGTTTCAGTATAATTTTGAATTCTTCATCAAATGTTGATGTGAAAATAATTTAATCTTCCATGTAGAAATACAGGTCTGTGATTGAAAATTTTCTGTTGTTGAGTCAACCAAGAGTGAAACTGCCATGCACTTGTGTATATTTTAAATTATACCTTTGAACCTGACACAGAGACACACACCTGTAATCCCAGCAGCTCATGAGGCTGAGGCAGGAGGATTGCAGGAGGTTTGCAAGTGCGAAGTCAGCCTCAGCAACTTACAAGACCCTAAGCAACTTAGTGAGACCCTGTCTCAAAATAAAACATAAATAGGGTTGGGGATATGGCTCAGTATTTAAGTGCCCTTGGGTTCAATCCCTGGTACAAAAAAATAAAAATAAAAATAAATTATACCATTGAATGGATAGTAACAACTGCTTTAGTTATTTGTCATTTGTGATCTTCCAGCCATGGTTTCCATGTATCTTATACATTAGCTCATTTAATCCTCACAACAGCTCCACAAGTTAGCCACCATTATTATTCCTGTTTTTCAGGAAAGTGAAGCTAAGGGAAGTTGAAAAACCTTCCCAAAAGTCACAGAGCTCATCAGGGACTTGAACCCAAGAGGCTGGGCCAGAGCTCACAGTCTTTACCACTCTTGTGCAATGAGGTTGATTCTCGTTTGCAAACCTCTATTTCGCTTGTGCACCCAAGGGCAGTATTGTGTAGGCATATTGTTGTACTCAAATTGAAATAAAGACATTCCAGCCACTCACAAAACAGCCGAAGAAGGCTTTACTGAGCTGCCAGTGGTGACCACTCTGGACCCACAACATCAGGTCTCAGAACAACACACCTTCTAGCGGTGTAGCAGAGCTTATAAAGGGTAAAGAACTCCCCATTACTAGTCCTGTTGCCAAGCAAGCAAGCTGAATGAAAAAGCAGAAAGTTTGCAGTTAGCAGCGGGGCAAAAGGTCCACTTACCTCATTGTTCAAACTGGATTGGGGAGGAGAGTTTTTCAAGAACCTATTTTAAGTACATTAGAAAGCTGCTTCCTTGTAAGGGAAGAAGACAAAATGGAGTCTATTTGGTTCTAACATTCCCCACTGGTCTTATGGGAGGTATGAATCCTCGTATTTATACATTACTTTCTCCTGCATCAGTGGCTAGTCTATCATATAAGTCTGTGAAGACATAAGTTTCACAGATTGTACCCTCTGATGGATGTAGTGGCTGGCACAACTAATGACACATGGAGCTACAAGTAGGATTCCTGTTATGATTATAAGGGGTCCTGCTACACCACCATCAAGGTTGTTAGCCACAGAGATGGGAGAATAATCTCTCCTACCAACTGTCCTCATTCTGGTGAGCTTCCTCTCTCTCCTTGAGTCTCCTTTTTACCAATGATAGATTGTCCCTTATTACTCCTGAATGATTAGTATAAAAACAGCAAGTTACACCTAAAGCCATACATAATCCTCCTTGTTGCAGAAATGGAGATTTAGTCCTCTCCTATTTTTTTAATACTGCTTCAGCTAAAGAGCCCAAGGACTTTTCTACCCTTTTTAGAGAACTTTCTAATTCTGACAAGTCCAAATGGATCTCCTGACTTATGGCCTTGAAATTGTTGTCCCTAGTAATGAGGGAAGCTGTCCCTAGTGCTGTGGAGCCAGTTACTCCTAGTCCTGCAAGTAAGGGCACCAGGATGGGAGCTGCTCCTGGATACCTTCAAAGAGGCCCCCTATGTTCTCTTCCACCTTCCGAATCATAATAATAGACCTGGGAACTACATGAACGGTGACACAAAATTCTTCTCTGTCTTTCTTTGAGAACAGTCCAGTATGGAGACATGGGGTAAGTCCCGACAGGCAAGAAACCAAGTTCCCTGAGGAGCAATCAATCTATTATCTTTGGGACCAGCTGGGGTTGTAACAGACACATATAAATCCTAAATTAAAGTCTTTTGATTTATAACAAAGTCCTTTTTCTTGAAGGTAACCAAGAGTTAATTTGGGTTTTTGTTCCCATCGGCAGAGTTGACGTTTGGTAGCTATTCTGAGCCTATCATTGCAGGGGGCGGGGGTGAGCCTAAACCTAGGAATTAATTTATTAAGTAGCTTCTTGGTCACCATTCCAGCACTTCTGTCTTATCTGGAAATGCCCCCACCCATCCAGAAAACATATCCACAAATACAAATTTATACCTATATTGACCTGGCTTAATCTCTGTAAAATCAACTTCCCAAAAACCTTCCTGGCCCTGTTACTTTTTTTTTTAGCTCCCATAAGTGGCTTTCTACCATTCTACCAGAGGATAGAGGAGTGGGAGGTCAGGTGGGCATTGAATCCAAACAGACTGGCCGCAGTGGGATCCCATTTTCCAAGGTCCCCATTTTCTATCTGCCTCAATATCCCCTCTGAAGAGGCCCCTTCTGCCTTTGGGTGAAAACAGTGATGACTGATCTGGCTTCTCCGTGCTGACAGTGGGGCGTTGGCTGTGGCAGTCAGGAAAACTCTCCAGAGAGTCTATGGGGGCCTTGGTAGAAGCTGGGAGGCAGCTGCATGGAGGGTTGTATTTCCATGACCACCTGGTGCCTTAATGGACTCTAGGCATCTCATTCATCAGGGCAGTCCAGAGGTCCCTGGTGGTGGCAGTTGGCAGGTGACTGGACATGGGGTACACAGAACAATAATGCAACAAAACATTATTTTCTGCAAGCAATTAATACAAAATAATCAGTGTTTTCAGCCAGCCTTTGAAGACCGTGAAGATGGTAGCATATTAGAGCATATGGTGTGATCTCACATGTCATTTACTGGTGAGTGGAGGTCATTTATGGCTTTAGAAATCTTAGTAGAGTTGCTAGGAACACATTTAATTTTTATAATGGCAGAGTTATCCCCGTGAGTTGGGGGATGCCATCTGAATTCTGTAAAGTAGGTTAAATATTAGAATTAAACAATCATACCAGAGAAAAACACTCCGTTTACCCACAAATGAAGTTAGGAAAATTTTGTGGATATCAAACTGACTTAGAACACACTTGTGACTCTGGTAGTGTCTTCTGTAACACTTTCTTTATAATCTCCCAGCTTTGTTTACCTGTGGGAGAAATTACATCAGTCCATTATCTTTGGGACCAGTTGGGGTTGTAACAGACACACATGAATCCTTATAGGGAGATTGACCTAAATTAAAGTCTTTTGATTTATAACAAAATCCTTTTCCTTGAAGGTCACCAAGAGTATATATTTTGAGTTTAGTGTCTTTTTATTTTATTTTATTTTTTTAATGCCTTTGTATGGCTGTGCTTTGGCTACAACTCTCCTGCCGGGTGTTTAAGCCCAAGTTAGTCAAAACTGACTTCTTTTGCCTATCTATTCCTAGGTTATCTCAGATTCCTCAGGTCACTGTCATGGACATTTGAGAGCTGCTTGGCTCCATTAGCCTTCTTCTACCGGTGGTACCACCTGCCAGGATGGGTCAGGGCCTTGCTGGCCATATGTGGCTTCTCATGGAAGCTTTAGGCACATTTCCCTTTCCAATGACCCTCCTCTTTGCAGACTGTGCACCAGTTGACTTAGAGAAGTCCCATTGTCCCTTGAGTTTTGGCTGACAAAACAGGGCAAGGGCCACAATATTGACTTTTTCTTAACCATTTAACTTCCTTGACTTTGGTATCCTGGTGTTGGTGTTAAACATCCAGCAGGCCAGTTTCACCTGTCCTAAAGTAAGAGTGCTATGTTACAGTTTTTTAATTTCATGATGATATGTTTTCTCAATACCTCCCTGAGTTTCTATAGAGAGCTGGTAGGGTTCTCCTTTGTCTATATAAGTATTAGTTAACACACAGCCTTTTATCTCAAACATAAATCAAACAAAAGCTAAGAGGGTTCCTTATTATTTTTTTTTAAATACAGTAAAAATTTTTATCCCACTGTAAAGAGTCAGATTATTTTAATCCATTACAAAATATTAAATGAAATCAATAAATCCCTAATTAAATTTGTTGTTTCCATATAAATCTGAAGGAGATCATTGTCACAAATAATTTTAGTTTGGAAAACACCAGCTTGGTAAAATGCTCTCCTAAGTTTTTCACCTTAAAAGATTTATACACTTGGAAGACATGAATACATCTAATACACAACAAAGCCAATATTAATTATACAGATGTCCTCATATTAGCTAAATTTAACATATGAAGAAAAATTCAGAATCTATAGTATATTATAACAATAATCACAGGTTAGTTAAAGCAAACATATTGAATTATAATGTGTAAGAGGGAGCATGCTGGTTGCCTTGTCTGTAACCCTACCTAAATTTTTATTTCATAAACTTACATAACACTTAAATAATGCTCAGATAAACATCTAGTTCAATAACAGTGCTTGAAGTTAATATTATATCTTATCTGCCCCGGAAGTGATGGTGTCTGTTAAAAGGTTTTTCTGTTAAAAGTAGTACTTTTGCAAAACACTGATAGGCAACAATTTTAAAGTTTTACATGGAAAATACGACAAGGAATTAGTAAGAGTAAATAAGTTTACTTTTACTTTGGAACCATAAGGTGAGAGGCTGAGTCTTAGCTCTGGTGAGGTAGAACTCTTGACAAATATTGTGGGTTTTTTTTTTGTTTGTTTTTGTTTTTGTTTTTGTTTTTTTTGAGCTGGTCAAAGCAAACAGATATAAGAAGTCAGGCTTTCAAATGGCAGTGTGACCCTTCTATCAGATACAGTAAACTTTTATAAAGTTTCATTTACACACTGTTAGGTTGATTCCAGGCAGCTGGGAGAGGCATCAGGCAGCACACGCACACACTCAGGTGAAAGGAACAACTAATCATCTGCTGGCAAACAAGCCCCAGTGGTGTCTCATAATCGCCTGATGATGACTGATGGGAGTCACCAGCCAATCTCTGAATGACTCCTCTGCCCACCTCAGATAAAGTCAGGGCCCAGCTGGGAGTGGGAGCCGTGGTCCCACTTCCCCTAGCTGCCCTCACTCTGCTGGCCCAGTGAATTTGCCCCGAGAGCTCTCGATCCCAGTAAGCTTTGCTTGGCTGCTTTGGGCCTGACCTCATTCTTACATGTGGTACGGAGACCCTGGAAGGGTTTTGGGCCTCCCCACACCGGGTTGAGGTCCACCCTTCCACACAGATGAACCAGAACCTGCATCGCTTTGTTTCCTTCATCAGGGCCTCCAGCAGTGGGTGAGTTCCTTGCCTTTGCAGGCCTTCTCATCACTCTCTGTTCCGGGGGTCTGTCTGTTAGGTTGTGCACCCTCAGACCTTTCCATTTGTTCCATTTGGAACCCTGTAGACTGTGGAGACGTCCTGGTCTCTGGTTTGTCCCACCCGTTTTGTTCCGAGCCCCCGCAGGCTGAGGATTCTTCCAGGCCTTGGCCCACCTGTCCGTTCCTCAGGTGAACACAACCAGAATTTGGGAGCCTCCTTCTGCTCCTGTTCACCCCCGAGTGATGCTTGAAGGGCCATGGGACTCTTCTCCCACCCCTCTCATACCTGCAGCTCCTCCTCCTGGCTCTTCCCCACTGGATCCCCTCGGATCCTCCCACCACCCAACCTGGAACTGCTTTGTCCTCTCCGGGAGGTGGCTGGCACAGAGGGTATTGTGCAAGTCCACACTTCTTTTCTGTATGCTAGAGGATTTCTTAGAATTTTCTGGATTAGAAGTATGGAAGAAGCAGTTCATGTAAAGTTCTAGGGTAAACAGAAATGAAATGGTTCATTCCAGGCTAAAAGCATAGAGCAGGATTAGCAAACGTCCATTCCTGTGCAAATTCCCAGCTTCACAGAGCCCTGAATGGGGAATCCTGTGGTCACCACCCCATTTCGTTTCTAAAGAAAGATTAGATAACTTTCTAGTACTCCTAGCCTGTAACGGTGGAAGCAAAGAGAAAGAGAAGAGGGAAATGGTGGCAAAACCATCCCTAGTATGTATGTATGTATCAATAAATAAATAAATACAAATTACTGAGTTATTATGTCAGCACTCAATTAATAGAAATCCCCCAAGTTGTTCACAGTGTCTACCAAGACCCATTTTGTTAAGAATGTGTCCTAGAGAATATGGGGAATCATCTCAGAAGGAGACCTCTATCCTCCATGAGATATCCATATAACTCAGGGGTTCTTCTGGGGGAAACAGCAACATGGGGAACCCAAGCTGGGCATCCATGATATGGCATTAGCCCTGGATAACTAAGTATATATACATTGGTTCTTGAATGTTTGATAATATTTCCCCCTCAATTGTATCTCTATATCCATCTAATAAAAAAAAGAAATGCTCTCAGAAAAAAAAGTGTGTCCCAGAATTGTTTACCTGTATTTTTATGTAAATGGCTCTTTGTTTCCCTTGTCCTCCCCTCCAGATGTTTCCATGTAGGTTTATTCCCTTCATCCTTGGGGTACTCCTCTCAAACTAACTCTCTTATTGCTCAGTCTCTCTCTTTTCCTTTGGAACAGTTTCCCCAAGATTCAGTTAGCTTACGTGTTGATGAAGCAGTTTCTGGTGTGGTACCTGTTTTGAAGACAGGGGAAGTTTTTATTTTTGGTTACAGAATTCACCAACTCAAAATCTATTTCCCCAGCTCATCCATTGCTTGAAAAGTTCAGATTCATGCAGACCTACATATTTTTATTTGTTCGAGATAGTCTTACATTTAGGAGGGATTCATTGCCACACAGTCATGAACAAATGCGTAGTGACAGAGCAATCCAAGGCTGATGCTATTCCATGGTCTCCCCTCTTTGAGTCCCCCTGATCCCATGTTTACCCCTACTTTACCCATGTGTTACTTTGTTCATAGCTGCTATTAGGGTTGAGATATGAGGTGTCCCCCAAAAGCTCACGTGTGAAAGAATGCAGGAAGATTAGAGGTGAAATGATGGGGTTATGAGACCCTTAACCTAATCACTCAATTAAGCCTCTGATCTGGATAAACTGTGTGGTAACTGTAGGCTGGTAGGGTGTGGCTGGATGAGGTGGTCCCCGGGGGTGTGCCTGCGGGTGCACATTTTGTGAACTCAGCTTGCTCTCTGTCTCTGCTTCCTGGTACAGTGCCCTGAGACACTTTGCTCCACCACGCTCTTCATCCACGATGTTCTGCCTTAGCTTGGGCCCATAACAACGGAGTCAGACTTCTATGAACCGAGACTTCTGAAACTGTGAGCCCCAAACAAATTTTTTCTCCTCTCAAATTGCTCTTCTCTGGTCTTTGGATCACAGAACAAAAAAGCTGACTAAGCTGTTTTATCAGGGTCTAAGACTCAAGGATATATACGGCATTTTCTCTTTACTATTTGATTCATTGTCGGGAGAAGAAAGTCAAAGACTTTCTCCATTTTCTCTCCTACTTCCCATCTTTTGAGGCAAATGTTGCTGCTGGGATCTTGAGCAGCCTTCCTGATGTATGGAAGACACCTTCCAGAGCTTGGCACCCTCAGGGCGATTCTGAATGGCTGTTTTGTTGATGAAGTTTTATTGGAACACAACCTCCCTCATCTATGTATTGTCGGTGCTGCTTTGGAGTTACACCAACAGAGTAGTTGCAGCAGAAGTCTTCTGCCACTCAAAGTTTAATGTACACAGTTTGAGCACCCAGTTTCAGTTGTGAACGATTTGAAGT
Organism: Aplodontia rufa; assembly: GCA_004027875.1. Taxonomy (NCBI): domain Eukaryota; kingdom Metazoa; phylum Chordata; class Mammalia; order Rodentia; family Aplodontiidae; genus Aplodontia; species Aplodontia rufa. Next base: position 38,421 of record PVKS010009790.1, read on the forward strand.
TAACAGACACCCCCTACACACACATCAATGCACGCACACACTCTTCTTTCATTGCTTGCACTGACTAAATACACTGTTGCACATTTTTTATAGGAAATATTTTGGCAATGGCTTCAAGTGGATACATATGTATATATTTAATTTCCTCTTTGCAATCACTTCCTTTCTTTTGGTTACTTTGAATGATTGTGTATATTTACAAGATCTTATTTTACAAATTCAAGTAAGTAAAGCTTGGAATTTTGTGACTCAGGTTTAACTGACAATTAGTACAGGGAAGTCAAGGGTTTGAATCCACCTACCTTTTGCTCCGACCCTTAACTTTAGTGGTGAGCAGTCCATGTGCTATTTGCAGAAAATTGATGGAGTCAGCAGTGTTCATCTTGATAGATATACGCCTGACCATGGAGAGATGAGTGTGTCTCATGAGTGGATTTTGCCTTGCTTTGCTGAAAGTGGCTGGATCTTTAGCCTCATGCATTGTAAACATGCTGGTGAGATGCTTTGGGTCTTTTTAGCACTGAGATCTGGATTAAAAGTTCTCCTGCTCTTGGTCATCAACCTCTGTTGTATGCCTCAGACTGTCTAAAAGTGTCCATAAACCCTTTTGCCAAGAGAATGAATCATAGTGTGTATGCACATTCTAGTGTGGTAATGACATGAGGTCAAAACATTCAGTAGCCCCAATTATTAAGTTAAAGACTGAAAATTGTGTTCTACTAAAATTATATTGGAAAGAGTCTCTGCATATCATGGGGAGATAAATGTTGTTACCTTTGATTGGCCTTGGTCCTCACTGCTCCAAAAAGAACCAGGATCTTGATAAGATCCATGAGTTCAAAGCTTGGCACATTGTAAACCGGTTTGGCCCCTCAGCACTAATCAACCTCTCCAATTTCTTACCCCTAAAACCAGAACCAGCCAACACCCCCTCCACAAGGCTCTTTGAGCAACAGCATTAAAAGTGGTAAAAATTCCAGGCACTCCTGGGACAGGAGGTCATCTTAGCCCAGAAAAACAATCCGGTATTGACCAAGAGGAAATTACAGGACTCAGAGAAGTGGATCCAAATGAGCAGTTGGATGAAGATGTGGAGGAGCTGCTACTGCAGATGGCTGATGGTTCTATGGAGCAGGGTGACAGCAGCCCGACAGCTTTCTCAGCATCTGAAGTCCAGCACCGCGGAGGCGAAGGCTGTCTAGCTGCATTTAGAATGCCAGTGAAACATGTGGATTCCAGGATTTGGCTCTGAAGAAATATGACCGCACAAAAAGTTTGCACCACAGAAGCTCATAAACAGAATGGCATTGATGTGGAAAACAGCCAAGAAATAACACTTGAAAAGGTCAGGGAATGGACCACAATTTGGAGATACTTGAGCTAAGATTTCAGCCATCTCATCCTTGAAAAATTTTTTAAATGCTTTACAGAGAAGCGTATTTAAAAAAAATTAACAGTGCAGCAGTATCTATAATGACTGAGATCTGTTGTGAGAATAAAGCCATCTATTTCTACTTCTGGTCCCTTTTCCCTGCTAGCTCAAAGAGGAGCAGTGTATCTTCCAGAGAAGATTTCATTTGTGGTTTATTGCATAAGTGATTGATTTGGGACAAAGCATTATGGTCTTGTTGGGTGAGACTGTATTAGAAGGTGTGTTCAGGGTTTGTTTCCTCCTCTCTTCCCCCTTCTCCTGTACTTTCTAATGTCAATGTTTATATGAATATGAATTTGATTTGCTTTTCCTGAATAACAAAGTTATTCATCAAAAGCCCAAAAATAATTACTTTGGGAAGTCTACTGAGCCTATAGGATGTACTACAAGGTTCATCAGTACCCCAAACCAGAGATTTTTTTTTTCTGTCATGTTTTGCTGGTTGAGCGGTAGATGAAGGTGTCAGCAGTGGTTTAGAAAGTAGGTTGTGTGTAATAAGTACCTACTCCGCATTGCATATCAGCAGACTCTAACCTCTGACATTTACGATGTCTGGAAGAGAGGGCTCTCCGTGTCCCATGCCACTTGCCATCGACTGTTCTCCAAGGGCCAGATCTCTTCAGAGCAATTCTGGTCATTTTTAAACTTTTCTCAAATCAGAAAGAATGGGTCCTCTTTTTGGTATAAAAAAAACCCTAAGAAATAAAACTTCCTGCAACCTCTGCTGAGTGGGAGGAGAGCATATATAATACATAAATGGAAATCATTTCAAGATCATCATGTGACTATCAATAATATCATCTGATGTTTGAAAACGGGAAAGAACAGGCATTATTGTAAGGCCTGATGTACCATTATATATCAAATTCCAGTTAAAAGTATTTCCCAGTAAGGAATGCTTATAATGAGTTGGTTTAGGCAACTGATCACAAATATTTTCTCCACATTTCAAGATTAGGGATTAGCTTAAAAAATCTCTTTTGTCCACTATACATCTGAGCAATAGGTTGTCCTCTACCATAATGAAAGAATTTAACATACAGGACTCCACAAGAGCTTCAGAACTCCCTTGGGCCCATCTTTCCTAAATAAAATGAGTAGAGTTTGACTCACCTGCTTGCTTTGAAATAACATTAATTTTCTTATAAAGTACTTGAAATATCAATGATGGAAAATAAGTCCAAATTGTTGTAAAATACGATGCTGTCATATTTTTCTTAGGAAAATACCCTTCTATCTTAAGTGGCATTAATTTTTAAAACTTGATACAACTGGGAAAAATCTTTTGAGTATTTCATTGCAATGCATTTTGCATGATCCATATCATCAAATAAAAGAAAGGAAATCTAGGTGGCCCTGTTATCACAGTTACACTGTTGAGTTTTTAGTTTGTGTTTAAAAAAAATCAGTGTTGCAACATATGCACATAGAAAGCTTTGTGTGCAAGTTAAATTCATTCTCTTGTAGATCCTGGGACAGAGAATTTTTGCATGTAAAACTGAAAGAGGAAAAAAAATAATTCTGTATTGGAAGAACTCTAGTAAATCATACATGCTCTTACCAAGCTTCAGATACTCCAGTTTAGGCTGTGAATCATGTGAAGCTTGTAAAATAAATTTCCTAGGTCAGTGTCAAGAAATTCAAACTCAGAGTCAGAAGATTGAGAATGTTATGATAATGTCTAGCACCACCGTTCTGTCAGTTTTATTTCTGTTTAAATGATGGCCCTGGTGAACACAGCTGAGAAAGGCCACAGATGATTTCTTGGGCACTCAGTAAGCATGCTTTGTTTGCAGGGCCATTATGATCCCTGGAAAAAATCATTAGCTTGGCTCTCAGGAGGGCTGGGGGCCTGCTTTTCAAGGGAGGTAGAGCAAGTGGTCCCTGCTAAGCACCTCTGTGCTCTCCTACATTTCTGTCTTCCCTGTGGTGAAGCAGGGGTCACATGTCCAGTTCTAGCTCATGAATAAAGTCCAGAAAAGACCTGTGGCATTTGGGGGCCATGCTAATTAGAAGGTGCCTCCTCCCTATGTCTGTTTCCCTGCTTTTGCAGACCCAGAGTCATCAGTCAGAGCACAGATTTGAGATTATAGTTAGTATTCTATCACTGGAAACAAAAGACCCTTCAAGAACAAGTTAGAGGAGGACATTCTTATTTTGGACTGTGATTTTCAGAGGTTCCCAGTCCACTATTCTGGGTCTCAGGTGAAGCAGAACATCATGGTGGAAGGGCTTGGAGGAGGGAAGCAGCATAGTTGATGAGGCCCAGGAAGCAGAGCTCTACTCACCTGCAATAAAGTATAATATAAACCCCAGGGGCACAGCCCCAGTGACCTACCTCCTCCAGCCACACCCTACCGGCCTATAGGCACCACCCAGTTAATCCATTCAAGCAGGCTGATTCACTGATTAGATTATGGCTCTGGCAATCTGATCATCTCATCTCTCCACATCCTTGCATTTTCTCTCACATGAGCTTTTGAGGGCCTCATATCCAAATCACAGCAGAGACGGACATAATAAATTCAAATCATGAACTTATCGTTGGGAGGCTGCCCAATCCATTGGACTTCAAGTCTAAGAGAAAGGGACCTAGGAGCCAGTGTTATTTTAAAGGTTTGTCTGATGTGGTTGTTACGATGACTTATCCACAGATAGCGTCAAAATAAATCATTTATTTTTTTATTTAACATCTCTGTTAAGGTAAACAGTGTCTGCTCATCTCTAAAAGTAAAATCAATTATTTAAAAGTTTCTGGGAGAATCTAATGCTTATGAGTAGCTACGGATAGGCACATACCTTAGGGAAAGTTGGCCTAGCCCTTTGTACAGTAGTATCTCAGTGCTATGTTGCAGAATCTAAGTAGCATTTCCATTCATAGTTCAATACTTTGGACTTCCACAAGCATAACTGGAGACCTTCACAACTTAACAGTGAAAGACAGAACCGCCACTACCTCAACATGAAAAGATGTTTAAATGAAAAGGCTTTTCATTACTTAGTAATAACTAATAATAATCAAAATAATCAGCTTGCTTCCTTTTATACGGAGGTATTTCTCAAAGATACAGTTAGAACTTTCCATATTTTCTTCCCTGACCAAAGAGATTATGAACACGAATCACAACTTATAGGTGACAGATTCTGTGTGTGCCTTGACATTGATACCTATGTTGTATCTTCAGATCAGAATCAAGCCCAGTTGGTATCAATAGCTCATTTTCTGCTTGTAGTTTTGGACACTTTGATGTTTTCTTTCTCAAACAGCAAAATAGAAATCTTAACTTTTATTTTCTGGCTTTCCTCCTAAGCCCTAATTTGCAACCAGACTACAAAGCAGGAAAATAGGTGCGAATTCGATTTGCCTTTACAGTATTTACTTATTTTAGCTGTTCTGAAAGAGCCTGAATTTGCACCATGCAAAGAATTGTTCTTCATTTTTTTGTAGGTTTCAAGATAGGTTGTTATTGGATTAAATTTATGCTAGTTGAGTGGTGAGGAGATGCAGGGGAAAATTCATTAGTCATTGATTATCTCTGCAAAGAGCTGGAAATAACTACCAAAGAGATACCTGAAATGGAAAATGTCGAATTGCAAATCACCATGGAATTGAGGCACAGCTGTGAAGGAGCCATTGAACAAGTCAAAAAGTTTCAGTTGTAGAGTCAAACTTGGACTTGCATTCTGATTGCAACTCCTCATGGTTCTGTGACCTTGGGCAAGCTAGTTAACTATTACATCTTAGATGTCTCATCTACAAAATGAAGATACTGGAACTGCCCATTCTCACTGAACTAGTTAATGAACTTAGTCATTGGCGAGGAGTGAGTACTCAGCGAAAGCCAAGATTTAGACCAGTAACAGCTGGGTGACCCTCCCTGAAAGTGGTACATACCAGAGCTCAGGCAGTTTATTGATTCCATTTTTCCAAAAACAAATATGGAGAGCTCAAAACACTGAAGACCTGTGACTGTCTCAGTGGACAGAAGACAGTCATAGCAGCATGTCAGGATGACTAGTTGCCCACCCCAAATCCATGCTGCCACTTTCCTTGCGTGAACTGGTCCCCCTGTGGCTGCTGAGCAGCCTGGACCTGAACACTCTACCCTCCTGTGCACCTCTGTAGCCACGTGACTCACTCTGACCAGTGGAATACCAACCTGATTTCTAGGCTGGGCTTTTAAAAGAAGGGTTCCTTCTCCCCTATTTCACTCAGCACTGGTGGGTAGCAGAGGACCCTCCCAGGAAAGGGTGGGATGGCAAGATGGACAATGCTGGGTCCTTTGCAGAATGATGAGGAAGGAGACTTCCCACATTAGACCAAAAGTGAACGATATATAAACACTTCTTGTTTTAAGCTATTGAACTTTGGGGGTTTATTTGTTATAGCAGATACTGCTATGCTAACACCATGAATAGGCCTTTGCCCTCAATGACCTTGGAGCCTGCAGCAGGTTCAGTTTCTTTGCTGTTGGAGCTGGTACAAATGTCTGAGTGCAGGAATCCATTTGGGAATTTGGGAATGCATGACCCTAGAAAGACAGCCCTTTCTTTCCTTAGCTATGATTTGCTTTTGATGAAACAAACCAGGACTGGGATGCAAGTGTGGGTTCCTTGGGTTCCATTTTTGATTTGCTTCTGCTACTTTCCTTTCTGTTAGTGCAATCCAAGGCCAACTTGCAGATTCTGCACCACACTTCAGTATCGTGGAACTGTATGCCACCTCTTCTGCTCGCTCTGTGGTGCTGGTGTATTGTAAACAAACTAGTTCAAGATCTAAGTAAAGATTTAGATTTTAGAAAAGAGTGGAGCCAGAGTGTCAATATTTCTGCACTCTATGAATATAAAATGTCATCAAATTAACTTCTAGTGCCTGGACTTAGAATGACTTAATCCCTAGCAAAAAATCGCCGTTGGCAAACATTTCTTATGTTTCAGATTGGGAACGGTGCGACAAAACGCTTTAAAATTTAAAAATCATTTGCAGGAAATATCTGGCACCAGCTTTCAGGCAGCTATACTTTCTTGGTATTGTTACAAAACATCTCTTTTGCATCCTGGCAAAATGTATTGTATAATTTGCCTCCCAGACTTTTATATGACTTTTATTAATAGTCAGGCAGCATACAGAAATAACAGTTATTTCTCACGGTTCATGTATTTCTGCTGACCGAGGCTAGGCTCAGCTAGGTATTTCTTCTAAGTCTGGCTTGGCTCATACAGGTATGTGAGGGAGGTAGGGGGTCCAATGCTGGGGACTGAGCTTGCATGGGGACACTCAGCCCTGCTCTACATGTCTGTCAACCTTTTCCCAGAGCAGTAGTCTAGCTCAGGAACACCCATACCTTGCAATGGAAGAAGAGCAGGAAAGAAACCCAATGTTGAAAAGAATCTTTCAAGCTTGTATTTGCATCATGAATGATGATGTTTGGTTGGCCAAAACAAGTCACGTGATCAAATCCAGATTCTAGGGTGGAAGGAATTCTCTAGATGTGCTGTACGTTTAGAGCGAAGGCATGCATTCCTTTAAGTGTGAAGCGCTGATGTTATAAAGGCAATGGACCGAAATTTTTCTGTCTTTCCAGCAGAAGGCCAGCATTTCCCCATTAAAGCTCATTTCCACACATACATTTTCTGTTGAGAAGGTAGCTTCCTATATTATCTATTCATTCAGAAAAAAAAAATCTATGTCCTTAACTGGAAAAGTTACCTAGTAGGCAGTCAAAAAACAAGTTTTAAAGGACTTTTTAGAAGTTCAGCCAATAGCAAGGTTTATCTTTCAAACAAATTAGGTAAATATGTTAATAAATTCCTACAATATATGTTTTATGGCATTGATAATTAACACTAAGTCTAAGTACATTAATGCACAAAATATCAACCGCACCATGTTTCTTTTCAAATGGATAAAATTTGAGAACATATCCCCTTCTAAGATTTCCACCAAAATCACTCAGAACACTAGAACATTTCAAGAAGGAAATGGACGTTTAGTATTTGTTTCTTTCTGCCTAACATGGTTCTGATCAGAGAGTCCAGCTCGGTGGGCTGTATGTTATTGGCCATGGTAGTTAATGCTATGTTAAAAGGTCTCTTGTTCACAATTAGTGCTAGTGGATATAATGTGGGGTTTGCCCCAGGATTCAGTTCAAATTGGAAGGAGAGACTGAAACACCAAAGCACAGCAACACTGAATTTGCGTGATCAGTTGAAATAGGTGCTGTGGAACAGTGTTAACCCAGAGGCCCAAGCCTGGCACCCTTAGAAAGACGTGCTCCCAGCACTGGCTCTCCATTGGCACCTGGGAAGTGGGATTTCCAGAGGAACCAGCAAGAATGTCCATTGTGCCCACTCTGTTGATGCAAATGATGTGGTTCACCCTGAGCACCTGTTCTGTTTGAGGAGGCTGGCGTTCTGTGCAGGGTAGGCAGAGGGGGCCTGGCTGAGCACCCATCCCCTGTAGCCCTGGCTCTGAGTCCCTGTGGGTGTCACTGGTAGAGGACACTTTACACCCATTATCGCCACCTGCTCCTGGGTATCCAGGACACTTGGGTCCCTACGCTGGAAGAGGACTTTTGAAAGCTGGTGTCTGTTTTCCTAAGAACTTGGGCAGCTTCTCCTTGCTGAGTGTGTTTGTGTTCTGTGGCTGTAGTAGATGAGGTATTACCAAAGCTGGAAGCATTCTTAGAGATCTACAAGCCAAGTACACTCTTCTCTGTCCTCATTCCTGGCTTGCAAAGGTGACATTGTGTGGAAAATTCATTCATGGATCCAAGAGAAGTTTCTACTGTAGAACAGATCTGGTGTGAGAATTTGGAAAAAAAAAATGCATGCATCCCACATGACACCTGCCTTCATTGACATGGGATTCCACAAGGTCAAAATAAAAGAAGACCAAGATGAAGCCAAATTTATATTCCTCATGTTCTTTCCTGTTTCCCCCCTATAATGAGAAACCTGCCAACCAGTTATAGAATAGGAAGCAAAGAACTTAATCCTTTTAAAATGCACTTTGCCAAAATTTTAGCACTTGGCTTTCTGTTTTCACTGAAAAATAATCATATTCTGTACGAGGATGAGTATCAGATGACTTTAAGCTCAATAAAGATATAAAGGCAATTATTAGATAAGCTTTGCCCAGTGCTGTAGGAAAATGCTATTTATATGTTTGCCTAAGTACTCCAAGGACTCCCCTTGTAAGAGAAAAATAACAGATGCTACACATGTATCGTAGCTAAGAAGTCGGCTGCCATGAATTCTGATAATAAGTTCAGATAATTAAAACAAGAGTGGAAAAAACATACTGGGTATTGTAATCAACTCTTTACAGAAACGTCAATGCTTCTTGACATAATTAGGTCAGATATAATATTTGAAATGTAAGTGTGGGTTTCATAAGGAATCAGATCATGGAGGGAAAATAAGGAATCAGCACCCCATTGGAATTTTGAAAGTCGCAGTGACGTGTTGGAGATGTAAACGGCCTTCCTGCTTCTGCAGCTTTCTGCACAGTTTCTTCTGGGTGCAAATCAGCCTCCAGTTTTTATTTTAAGAAGTGCTTAAAGCATCGGAACCAGATTGTGTTAGCTTCCATCTGCACATAAGTGGGAAGGTTTTACTGCGTTCGGTGTCAACGGGCAAATATTTTCTCTTCTGACATCAACTTCTGGGAGTTTCAAAAATATGGATGGAGCAGAATGCAGGGCCGCCTTGATCTAATTTCTCCCAATTACTTGGGGGCCTTACTGGAGCATGCATCTTCTATTTTATGGCCATGCATCCATCTCCTGGGCTCTGCTGCCCTTGTAATCTTATCATTAGCAATGTACGAGAAGACTCAGCAGCCGGGATTTCTTCATGGCTGCTGGCCCACTGGGGTGATTGGCTTTGGTTATGAATCATTTGTGGGCATGATTTAATCTATGTTGGGGCCATAAGTCTGGCTTTGATTTTTTAAATATTTGATGGCTTGAGTCGGTCTTGCGTGAAGATAAGTAAAACTCAGTGTGCGTCCCATATTATCTCCCTAAGCACGGCTTTTTTCAGGCATGTAATTATTCAAGCTCGTGGCTGTGGAGCATTCAGAATCATTTTGAATTAGGGTTTAAACAGCGCTCATGGCCCAAACTCTTGAACAGAAACAATTGCTAAGAGAGATTGAAAAGATACTTGATCACGAAGCATTGAAGACATTCCATTTTATGAAAAGAACCAGAGTCTGACATCCTAAGGTCTCTGTTCAAAGCTCTGGATGGTTTTTGTTACATATCTTTTTGGACAAGAGAATCAGCCTTCTTGCGCTTATTTTGTTATTTGTAAAATAGTTTAAAAATAGACTGTTTTATGAAGTTTTCTCAGTATCGGTGATACAGCCTTTCAAACTTGAGTATCTCAAATGTTCATCAAATATTAGTCATAATAAAAATGTGACTTTATTTTTTTTTTGTTTAATGTGCAGGTAAAAAAGTGCGTAAAACTAAATATATACAGCTCAAAGGATTTTCAAAATTAGCATATCAGCGTACATTGCACTGAGTTCGAGAAAAGACATTGCTTGTTCCTTATAGAAACTCATCCCCGCCACTGGGGTAATTATGAACCTGTTAGCTGTCATCAAAGATGAGTTTCACGTGGGCTGGAATGATGGCTCAGAGGTTACAGTGCCTGCCTGGCATGCGCGAGTACAGGTTCAAACCCCAGCACCACAGACACAACAAAGTGTCCAAGCAATGAAGGCCACATGAAAAACTTAATCAAAATTGATTCATTCTCTCGCTCTGTCCCTCTCTCTTTAAAAAAATAAAATAAAAAGATGAGTTTCGCTTGTTTGGGAAGTTCATCCACTTAGGTTCCACTAGGGCCACCATCTATGAGAATCAGGACACCTTCTTTCTTTGCCCTGTTTCCGTTGCTCCTCCTCTTACTGTGCTGGTCAGCAATCGCAGCGTGAGCTTGACCAGGACTGGGGACAGTAGTCATCATTACTTGTGGACACCCCAGGAAGAAGGCATGAATAAATTTACCATTTGTAAGAACTTTGCTGTTTTAAAAATACATGACTAAATAAGAAAATGTCTGTTTCCTCAACTTGACTGAGGAGCTTTGTTTTCTTTTCAATAAAGAATGTTGAATTTTATCACAAACTTTATCTGCATCCGTGATGAGATTTTCTTCTCTTGCCATGAATAACGCTTCGAATTACACTTCCCTTAGATGTTAACCAACTTTGTATTCACGGGATAAACTCCCTTGATGTGGCATCTGAGCATTTCTATATATTTTTGGAGTTGATGTGTGTTTTGTGGAGGATTTTATGTCTGTGCAGATGAGAAAGATTTGCAATGATTTTTCTTTCTGTAATATCCTCTTTAGGTTTTTTTTTAAATCAGAGTTTTGCTAGTCTGGTAAAAATGAGGTGGGAACCGGTTTTTCTCTTCTTCCTTTCTTTCTTCTTTAGAAATACGTATTTCGTAACTCGTTGCTGAGATCATCTGGATGTAGGGAATCTTTTCAAAATTGCATGTTTATTTTCTGTTCCTTGTTAACTTCCTTTAATTTCATTGGGATTTATTTATTCTTCTCTTTTGAGTTTCTCAAGGTGGGTATTTTTTCTAGAGATTCTCACTATTTGTTGCTTTTTCTTCCTTTTTGTACCCAGGATTGAACCCAGGGGTGCAACATCCCCAGCCCGTTTTTTATTTTTCACTTTGAGACAGGGTCATGCTAAGTTGCTTAGAGCCTCAATAAGTTGTTGAGGCTGGCTTTGAACTTGCAATCCACCTGCCTCAGCCTCCCCAACCAATGAGATTACAGGCGTGTACCACCACACCTAGCCAACATTTTACTTTCTAACACATGAATTTTAAGGCTACAACTATGCCTCAATCTACTGTATCAGATATATCTCATAAGACTTGATATCTTGGATCTTCACTGTCTTTCAGTTCCAAACATTTTCTAATCTTGGTTATTTCTTAATCATAATTTGTTTGCAGCTTTGCAAGAAGCTGAGGATATTCTAGTTATTTTTATTATTATACTGATTTTGTTAATTAATGTTCCAAAAACATAACGTGAGTTACTTAACTCCTATATAATTTTAAGTTTATTTGGGGATGTATTATTTACTTACTTTTGGTAAAAGTCCTATAGACTCAAAAAGAACATACGTTGTCGTTTCTGGGTGCAACATTTTGTGAACATAATTTAGGTGGAGTTGGTAGGAATTGTTCAGCACGCTGTGACATTTCCAGTTTTAGTTGTTCTAGGAAGAAATCTGATACATTGCCAGTGATTCCACCCACTTTTACATGAGAGTCACTAATTTGTAATTTCTCATTAATTTTGCTACTTAATTTTGACAAAAATTAAAGCCTTCCTAAGAAAATCAAGGCTTGAGTATTGAATCTTAATATCAATTAATGTTACCTAGAATTTGTATTTAGAGCTTGCTTTATTTATTTGGTAAGCCATCTGAGTTCATATTTGTTTACTTATTAACTTTTCTAGGAGTTGTCATTGGACTAAGTCTTGACTTATTGTCTTCTTGGATACCTAAGAGTTGTTGGAAATGATATGCAAAATTTTATATTCCGGCTCAGTGAGTTAGTTGGTAACTTCAGTGATGCCTAATCGTCCTGAAATTGGCAGAGTTGAGCGGATTAGCTCATGCCATAACAGGGCATCATTAACAATAGATTTTTAGACACCCAGCTTTCCCAAATGGGATGCTCAGAGGGTGGCTTGAATCACCAGCCCAGCATTTGCAAATGGTAATGGCTTTTTCTATCAATAAGCATGATATTTCCAGCCATATTTTGGTTATCAGTCATAAGCCTGTATCACATGTGCAATATGTAAATACTATAACAAAGAGAGCAATGGTTGTACTGTAGAATAAATGAAGGGATACTAAAGGGATGCTTTATGAATATACCCAATAGGTCAAGTTTCTCTGCTATCAACTCTGCTTAAGTTCTACATACCCATGAGCAAATTCAAGGGAATACCACAATTGGCTTAGTGCTGGGAATTCATTTGTAGTAGTAGCGCGTTTATTGGGTATAATCCTAGTCTGGGGATTTAAAACATGTTATTATATGTAGTTGGGCAATCCATCCATGGAAAAAAGATAAGACATGCCAAAATATTGCAATAGGCCAATGCCAGTCTCTTTTTTGGTATTCCCCCATCTTTGAAAGTCAAGAGCTAGGATAAGTAAGCATATTATTTATCAGAATATTCTAATGAATCTCTGATAATATTGATCATACTCAAAGCCAATAGTCCAACACTCTTCAGAGAGTGAGTGGTATTTTTCTCTAATACAAAAAGAGATAATGGAGCCAAACAGACATAATTTGTGTTCACAAAGTGTTAACATGAAAGTGGAATGAAGAGTTTCAATTTTAATTCATCTTGAGAATGGGAAGTGGAGCTGCCTCAGAACAGGAAGCTGTTGAGCACTGGGTTTAGGGTTAAGTGATCAAGCACTGTTTCCTCTGTGCATTGATCATTTTTAATTTGGGATGTTTTCTATCCACTTTGGTTTAAAGCAGGATGTGCTTTCATATTCAGAGAAAAGCTATAAGATCCCATCAAAGACAGAAGTTGAGCATTCAAAGGCACCAGACCATTTTAAATGCACATCATAGAACTGGCTACCCTCTGCATTTTGAGTTCCTTTTTTCTGGAAATGCAGTGACTGATACTCCAGTTATATGTATTAGGAAGAATGAATCAACAGGATGCTCTTAAGAACTCTTTATAATGTGGCTAAAGCTCATGTTTTAAACATTAATCCCTTTTATTCTTTCTTCAGATTAGATAAAATCCATGAAGAGAAAATAAGCAAAGCTTTTAACCTTGAGAAGGAGGACCCGTAGGAGTTATTTTATTCTTTAAGTAAACTGTACCTCGGGTTGTATGCCAAGGCTAGACCATGACATCACTGATATGTGGAATTTGTATCTGAGACTTTGGTTTTATACTTTGCATATTCTGAACTGTGGCCAATAACAATGGTCATTGGAGGTACTTTGATCTTTAGACTGAAATCCCTCATGGATTAGCAATACCTTTATTCCCAAGTTAGATTCAGCTATAGAACAGGTATACATCATGTTCAAAGGTACTGTATTCCTTACTTCATATTAGAGATGCACAAGTCTAGATGTCATGGTAAGAAAATATGATTTAATTGATATTCTTTTAAAAATTCTTTTTAAAAAATGTAATTAACAATTTACTAAATTATTTTTGTGGATTCTTTAGAATTCTGAATTATGATCTAGATTTTTACATAGAGTAATACAATCAATGCCATATATTTAATTTCTTAAAAGTATTTGAAAGTTGAGGCTGGCGAAGTGGCTAAGTGATAGCGTGCTTACCTGGCATGAGTGAGGACCTGGGTTCAATTTCCAGCACTGCATACACAACTAAGTGGAGGAAAAACAAAAATCAGATTAAAAAAACTGTCTCTCCCTCTCCTAGAAAATATTTTAAACTTATTTAAACAAGTTACTTAATTAAAATTAATAAATGGAATCTTGAGTTTCACTTTTCAAAATTGTGGCAAATATATGTGACATGAAATTTGCCAGTGTGCAATTTATTGGCTTTGGTGGAACCATCACAATAATACATTTTTAAAGCAGAAACTCTGTGGTCCTTAATAATTCCCCATACCCTAGGAACCCTGCTTTATTCTGCTTTTGGTCTTTATACATTCACCTGTTCTATCCATTGCCATGGATAAATTCATACTTTGAAGTTTCAATACCCTAAGTGATGGCATTTGAAATGGGGGATCTCTGGGCAGTGATGAGGTCATTAGGATAGAGCACTAGTGAGTGTGATTTGGGACTTCCTAGGGAAGAACAAGAGCCCTCTCTCCTCTCTCTCTCTTCTCTCTCTCTCTCTCTTTATCTCTCTCTCTCTTTCCCTTTCTCTCCTCTTCCTCTTGCTCTCTCCTCTCCCTCCCTCTCTCTCCTCTCCCTCTCTCTCTCCTTTCACTCTCTCTCTCTCCCTCTCTCTCTCCTTTCCCTCTCTCTCTCCTCTCCCTCTTCCTCTCTCTACTTACCTCTCTCTCCCCTCTCCCTCTCTTCTCTCTCCCTCTCTCTCCCTCTTACCTCCACTCCTTTCCTCTTCCTCTCTCTCTTTTCTCTCTCCCTTTCTCTCCATCCTCTCCCCCTCTCTCTCTGTTCTCTCCCTCTCTCTCTCTGTCTCACTTCTGTCTCCTGTGTGAGGAAGCACAAGCCAGCAAGTGGACCTCACTATACACAACCTGTGGTATCCTAGGTGGATCCAGATTGCAAGAAATAAATGCTTGTCACTAAAGCCACCAGACTCTGGTACCTTGTTTCAACATCTCAAACTGACTAAGCCACTCATGGAGGAAGGATCATAGAGCATTGGTCCTTTTGTGGCTTATTTTACTTTGAATAGTATTTCTCAGGTTCGTTTATGTTCTAGAGTCCATTAGAATTTCATTCTTGTTTAAAGGTGGATAATGTTCCATTGTGTGTATGTGTGTTTGTGTATTCTATTTTGTTTATGCATTGATAGACGTTTGAATTGGTCCTACCTTTTGGCTATTTTGAGTAATGCTGCTAGACATACAGGTGTAGAAACACCTGTTTAAATCCCCCTTTTCAGTTCTTTTGAATACACACTTAGAATTGCTGGGTCATCTGAGAATTCTGTTTAATTTCTTGAAGAGCCAAGGAACTTCTACAGCAGCTTCACCATGGTATATTTTATTGAATAGTGCACAAGGGTTCCAGGTTCTCCACATTCTCGCCAGTGTTTATTTTTGTCTTTTTTTTTTTAAATAAAACCTATTCTCATAGGTGTAAACTGGTGCCTCATTCCGGGCGTAATTTGCGTTTCCTGAGTAGCTGGTGCTGCTGAACATCTGTTCCTGTGCTTATTGTCCATTCCTGTAGCTTCCTTACTAAAGACAGCCTTTGTTCAAGTCCTTTGCCCCTTTTTTGGAATGGGATTATTGTGTTTTGGTCGTTGAGTTACTGCAAGAGCACACATATGCACGCGCACATTGTGTATCTCATCATACCTTAGGAGATATATGATTTGCAGATGTTTTCTTCCTTCCTGTGTTGTCTCTTCACTCTTAATAGTATCTCTCAAAGCAGAAAGCTTTTTAAATAAGGTGAAGTTCGATTTATTTTTTCTATTGTTTGTAAGATATTATTTATAAGCAATCACTGCCCAATCCAATGTAATAAAGTTTCCCCAATGTGTTTTATAAGAGTCCTATGGTTTCAGACGTTAATTTCAAACACTGATTCAATTTGAGTCACTTGTTGCTTGTGGCATGAGATGAAGGTCCAACTTCATGGGGTATGCATGTGGATATCCAGTTTTCTAGGTACCAGTAGTTGAAAACGAATATTCTTTCCAATGAATTGGTCTTGGAGCCATTGCTGAACATCTCCTAGCCATGTATGTAAGAGTTTTCTTCTGGGATCTCTGTTCTGCCCTGTTGGTTGATCTGTGCACCTTCATGAGAGCAACACCCTGTTTTGATTACTGTAACTTTGTAGAAAGTTTGAAACTGGGGAGAGTGAGTCCTTCAACTGTGTTTTTCTTTTTCAAGATTATGTGTCTATTCAAAGACCCGTGAGCTTCCATATGAATTGTTGGATGGGCTTTCTTTGTTTGAAAAAATGAATGACTGAAATTTTTATGGAGATGACATTGAACCTGTAGATTGCTTTGGCTTCCCCTATCATCTTAACAGTATTAAGGTTTTCCTCCATGAGCACAGAATATTGTTCCACTTACTTGTGTCTTTGATTTCTCTGAGCAGTGATTTGTGGCTGTGTACAAGTCTTCGACCTCCTCGATTAAATTTAAACAATTAAATTTTAATTGTTTTTGATGCTCTTGTAATGGTATTTTTAATTTTTTTTCTTCTTGCAATGGTTATTGCTAGTGTATAAAAAATGTAATGAACTGATTTTTGCCATGCATAGTGGTTTGTGCCCGTAATCCCAGCAACTTGGGAAGCTAAGACAGTTCAAGCCCATCCTCAATAATTGAGCAAGATTCTGTTTCCAAATGAAAATGTAAAAAGCATTGGGGATGAAGCTCAGTGGTGGAGCAGCTCTGGGTTCAATCCCCAGTACTAAAAATTAAAAAAAGAAAAGAAAAAAAGAAAAGCTGAAAGAAAGTAAAGAAATGCACCTGAATTTTGCATGCAAACAATGTGCCCTGCTTCCTGGCTGAATTTGTTGGCAATTGCATACTCTCCCATTTATTGTATATCATTTGAAAAAAAAAAGTGATGTGATCATAAAGGGACTTTCTGTTTTGTACTGAGAAGTCCATTTAAAGTAGCACTGCTTTCCCTGCTCTACCGTCTCGTTCTGATTCATTTTTATCTGGGGGTGTTGAAGGGAGACAGTGGAAAATAACACTGCACCCTCGATGAATCTGTCCATCTAATCTCAATTCATCACATTTACCACTCTTGGTTAGAAACCAGAAGCATTCTAGGAAAGCAATACTTACAATGAAGAGGGATACTCTAAACCTTCAAGTAGGAAAGATTTAAGCAAATGTACACATCCATATGCAACGCAGTCTGAGGCTGGGTTTCACCAGTTGGCATCTGGAGCTGAGGGTTTGGCATATGGAATTTTGATTTGAGCAGCAAAATGCATATAATTGTGTGATTTGCATTTCTTAAATGCATGTAGAAGCAAGAGTAAATAGAAAACATTTTAATTCTTGAAGTGAAAGATAGTATAGGCTCTTGTAGGTACCATATTCCAGGAATCTTCTTGGCTTGGAAGCACGTTAATGAAACTCTAAGCTTAAGAGGGAAATTGGGTTAAATTATTAATAGATCATGTAAGATGAAACTCTAAAGTATTTGTGTCTCTAATAACCCCTTCTATATGTCTTTATACAACAATGGTAAGGGTGTTCAATTCATAAAACTACCACCCCAAAATTATCTTTTACTATAAAGTCAGTTGGTTTAATGTTGGATGAACTACTAATACAATCATAGAACTTTGCTGAAAGATTTATTGATTTTTTTCTACTCACTTGAAATAGGCAGATGCAGTATTTTTACTGGAAGGACAGAATTTTGTCATTTTTACTGTGCCCTCTAAGGCAGAATGGAAAACCACTTTCTGATATTTTTACTATAAGAGCTTCATGCAAGTATACAGCTACTTTTTTATTACATAGATATTAATTGAAATGTGTGTTTGATGCCAGCCACGTAAACGTGCATATTTAAGACATGGCTATTCTTTGCTAATTATTTCTATGATGAAGAACGATGCTATAGGATAGATTGCTACCTTCCCTAAGGCCATTTTACCCTTTTTTGCTGATGTAAGCAATGTGATCATCTTAAAACATTGCCTAGCGTGTGTTACAGCATTACACATTTAGCTAGGTTCTAGACAAGGAGCTGAAAGTGTGGAAGTCACTGAATGGGATTTGTTAAGAGATTAGGAATTCAGTCATTGGAGACTTCCCACATGGTCCCAATCATCCTTTCTGTAAGCACAGTGTAGACCACAGGGCCCTTCAGAACAGAAAGCACCCTGTGCCTCATCACCAAATGTCTCGGTACAACATCAGACTTCAGCCTGTATAGCTGAACTAAAGACATTAGGGGAAAGTAAACCCAATTGACCAAGCCAGTCTTGGGGGCGGGGGGATTCTGTCATAAACATCTAGCACCTTCTTTAACTAACATTTGAGGACCTGTATTCCCAAATTTATTTTCTTAAGGAGTTATACAAGATATTTAATTCTATAAATTCAGTGGAGTTATATAATAATAAAAAATCCCCATAGATAACCCCATGCAGTGGTAGAAGACTGAAAGTGTTTTCTTACTAGGAAAAAGAAAAGGACATTTGCTGTCACTGTATGTATTCCAGGTGGCATTGGAAGCTTCTTCAAGTCAGACATATTTTTTTGTTTTGTTGGTTCCAAGGATTGAACGCAGGGGTGGTTAACCACTAAGCCACATTTTTTAAAAAATTTATATTGAGACAGTGTCTAGCTAAGTTGCTGAGACTGCCTTTGAACTCGTGATCCTCTGCCTCAGCCTTCTGAATTTCTGGGATTACAGGCATGCACCAACAAGCCCCACTGAGTCAGAATATTAAGGGCAAGGAAAAGTGATAAAAGGCATTCAAGTTGAAGGAAGTAAAATGATGTCCACATAGATGATATGCTTTTGTATGTAGAAACCCCCAAATTACACATGCACATGCTCACACACACCTTATGCACTTGTAGGTACTGACATGAAGATTTCATAGGTTTTCCTATATGCTTTTTAAATCTGTAGCTCTGATAGCCCCTTCTATTATGTGTTCATTAAGAAGCATAACCTAATAACAGAGAAAAGTTTAAAATTGTAATTTGTTTCCATTTGGGTCACTTAAAATGGAATTGAAATTATGCCACTTGAAAGAGATAAGTTGTGCCTTTATTGAAAGCAAATTATTATTTAGAAACCTAAGTGATATTGATTTTGGTTGTTTTAATACAAATTGAATCTAAAAATATATGTCTGCAATCTTTAGGAATGTGAGAAAGTGTCCCAAATAAATGTAAGAATGAGATTTAGTAAAGGATAGTTCCAGGCTCATACATACGTGGCAGAGGAACGTGGTTTTAAAGTAAGAGTTATTGCGAAGTATTGTATTAAAAATAAGATTGAGTCTTTCCATAATACCCTTTACTACAAAGCTAAATCAGTTTCATGTGGCTCCATTTTATACCAAAATCCATCTGATATACTACCTAATTCAGTGTCATTTTTTTCTCTAAAGTGGTATCATGATTTTGGGTGTCCAATCTTGCTCTATGAAATGAAAAATGATATAATTTTACAAGTCACATTAATGTGCCTTCAAACATTAAAAATTCACCAACAGACTTTTTTGGGGTGGGCGCAGTGTACAGGGAATAAACCCAGGGGTACTCTACCATTGAGCTACATCCTCAGTCCTTGGTATTTATTTTATTTTTTAGAAAGAAGGAGGGGGGGATCAGTTTTATTTAGTTTTTCATTCGGCTTTCATTGCTACTTCATTGCATACATGGTGACGGGGTTCTAACCCACATTCCTGAGCATGCGAGGCAACTACTATAGCTGCTGAGCTGCTCACCACTCCAAGTCCAGCCCTTCTTATTTTTTAATTTAAGACAGGACTTCACTAAGTTGCTTAGATCCTCACTAACTTACTGAAGCTGGCTTTGAACTTGGAATCCTTCTGTTTCAGCTTCCCCAGTTGATGGCATTTCAGGTGTGCACCACCACATCTGCCACTAACAGCTTTTAAGGAAACTAAAACAAGAATTAACAGGACAGATTAAACAGGGCTCTTTCCACATGTGAACCACATTTTGTGGGCCTGATCTTGTATGTATTTGAAGTCTGAAGCATTGCTTTGTGTTGCTAATTAGATCATATTTTGCATATGTCTTAGTGCAATGAGAATCTGAAATTCCAGAGAAACTCACATCAACCTACTAAAGTATCCTGGGAGTGGACACTCAAGGCAGCCAGGAGGCATTGTGATGGAGCTGCTGTGAGTCTCTCGTCATTCTGGGAAATCTAGGGCAAGAGCCCTCATGACTCCATCTACTAAATGGGGCTAATGAGCCTCCCTATCTTACAGGGCATAAGTTAGTTAATGTATAATTTGCTCACAGTGCTTGAAGTACGCGCTCTGATTGTTTTTATAGTTAGCTTTATTAATGAGCAGTGCGATCTCAGAAACTGACATTTTTATTTAGCTTTCTGAATTTTATTTACTTTTGCCTGAAGAAGTTCCAGAATATAAAATGGGGTTGTTGAAATGAATCCTGACATATTGTGCAGATAAAACATCAGGAAGTTTTAAAAATAATGTTCTGTTGTCTGTTCCATAAAAACTCTGGATCTTTTGATCACTCCATGTTACATGGATTCACTTTCTCAAGGAGCAACTTGTAAGGGCCTGATACTGAAAACAGAGATTTTCAAGAGAGAAGCATGGGCTTGTCTTTTGTGGCATTTAACGGCCATAATGGGGACAAATAAACAACAGGGATCACTCAAGTTGCAAACCAGGACTGGTCCTACAGAAAGACCAGGGAGCCCAAGGAGTTCGCAGATAGACATTGATAGAGCCTTGGGTGCTTTGCACACGGTGTGGCAGGAAGGTAGGGGGCAGAAGTGAGATGTGATTTGCAGGCATAATGGACAGGATCTGAGATAGAAATCAATGTATTCTGGACTGTTGTATATATCTCAACAAATATGTTGTCTATTTCCAAAATACTTAATCTGTTCCCTTCCCTCCTCCTTTGAAATCTGTAATTGAAATCTGTAATATACCATTGTCTATTTCACCAATAATGACCCCTAAAATCTTCACTTGGAACAAGGGATTTTAAAAACACTCCCTTTCTGGTGAGGTCTGTCATCACTTGGAATAACGAGCAGTAAGTCCTATGAGATCTGCCTTCTGCTGCACCTCCACCCTGACCTGATGTCAGAGGCTGGGGTTCTCACTGCACAATACCTTCCTCAGGTTCCTGCCCAATTTTAGAAACATCTCAAAGTTCACAGCTATAACCTGGTCACACGACACCTAGAATATATTAAGTAATATTAAATAAATTTCTCTTGAGATTGATTTTTGTTTAAAAAAAAAGAATGAGAATGTCTGTGATAGGGGCTGGAGTGGTGGCTCAACAGTTAGGGCACTTGCCCAGCATGTGTGAGGATGCGGGTTTAAACTCCAGCACCACATATACAATGAAGTGTCCAAGCAAGGAAAGCCACATGAAAAACTAAATAAAATTGATTCTGTGTTGACCTCTCTCACTTAAGAAAAACAAAACAATGTTTGTGATAGAAACCCGGACTCTTCATTTATTTTGAGGGGGTTGTGTTATAAACCTTATAAATAACACAGCGTTAAAACAGGCAGTGCATAGGACAGGGATTAGGGGTTAGTATGTATTTGATTAGGAATTAGCGATTAGTATATATTTGATTGGTGTTCCCCCAGCTCACTTTTAAAAATCCATCAGTCAAGGGTGCTATTTAGAAGTCTCCTAAGTAACACTGGTTTTAGTGTTTAATCATGCCAGAATCTTCAATATTGCTTAATTCTTTTGCTTATGTTAGCTCTATGACTACCAATGGGACTGTAATTATTTTTTGAGAGCAGAAAAATTAGTTTTCTTTGTATCTTCCAAGCTGTCTTTCCAAATTTCGAGTGCCGTTTTCTCTGTTTTGGGCCTCACTGTATCCCCAGAACTGAGGGTGTTGTTTGTAGACTCAGCTTCCTTGGTCCTTGGATCTGGGACGCACAACCCTGATGGTAACAGTGTGTTCTCCAGCTTGTCCCCTTACACTTGGCTTCTTTCCCATACTCCTCAAATCCACTAGCATCTGCCCTGTGGTTGCCCACACACTAATTTCTCCTGGAACTTCTCAAGGGTTAAGTTTTACGCAGCAACCTTCTCACGTTCCCTGGGAGGTGAGAACACCTACTTTTGTCTGTCCTCCTGGGGATTTTACATCTTAACCATCTCCAGCATAATACATTTTCAACATACCCATGTAATTTTATGGCTCAGTGACCTAGAAATAAAGATATTGGAGAATATCACATAGTCAGTGGATGCAAAATTCATGTTTTCCTCTAGGTTAATGTTTGTGATAGAAACTGCTGGTTGTCTCTCATGTCCACCCCGTCCTTCTTCTTAAGCAGAGTGGCTCCCAAATCGTGGGCACATGGCCACTCAGAGTTTGTATCTCCTAGACTCTCTTGCAAGCAAAAGTGCGCTCACAAGTAAATTTGGTCAACGGAAGTTAGAGAGAAGAGAAAAGTTGGATTCCCAGGCCATGACCTCCAAGGCTGAGAATGCTACTGCCTCGTCATTGTTCCGTGAAAAGCCAGGAGGGAGGAAGAACCAGAGCAGCCTGTTCAGGCCGCAGAATGGAAGCCATCTGTAGAGGCTGCTCGCACACACAGCTGGAGGCTGACTGGATCCCAGGACACAGAGACAGAAGCCAATTGGATCCCAACCTCACAGAGCTGGAGGCTGATTGGATACCAGTTCACAGAGCAGGAAGTTGATTGGATCCCAAACTGGGGAATCCCCATCTCAGCCCTCCATTGCTTCAGTTGTGATACTTGATTAAGCTCCTGTTAATGTTTAGAGAAGTATAACCAAACTTGAATCTGAGCAAAACAGTTCCAATATTTCCAAGGATTTCTAAAGAAGCCTTTGCTGTACATTCTGCATTTTATGTTAGCTAATTTTCCCCCATAAAACCCAGAAAGGCAGATATTGGTGATCCCATTTTACATGAGGTCATGCAAAACACAATAGTGACAGAACTGGGATTTGGACCCAACCTTTCCTGACTCCAGTTTTCATTACATTATTCTACAAGCCTAGGGATCCGAATTCTTTCTAGAATATGTTTGCTTATAACATATGTGATTGAAAACACATTTGGGTCATTTGTTTAATATTCAATCTTACTACAACACCATCACAAGACTAAAGCATTATTGTCCTAGAACTTGAAGGAAGTTTTCTATCAAAAAGCTAACTCACCATACATAGCACCTATGGCTCAAAAACAGGTCAGGTACATACATTACTTCATTGCAACGACTTAGCTTTCCTTCTAAGAAACCCTACTACACCATAGCTCAAACAAGTTACATATTGTTTCTCTTCCCGGTAGCAAAGGAGAAGAGGGTAGATTGCCCATCATGGAATGAAAGTTTTCTTCCCTGAGGTTATTCACATATCTAGACAATTTCTTATTGTTACTACACCAGTTTGGGGAGCAGGGGTTGGCTAATACCTTTCTGCAGAGGGTCAGAGAGTAAATCTTCTGGGAGTCCTTGAGATTTCTGAGGTAGCTGCTCAATTCTGTCTTCCAGGCACAAAGAATCCATACACACAATGTAAATGGCGGGGTCTGACTGTATTCTAATAAAACTTTATTTGCAAATGCAGGCTCAACTTGGCTTTCAGGCTGTTGTCCTTCCCCACATGGTTGATGTTGGCTTCTACTGCTCCCATATTCCTACCCACAGACAGGGCTAAGAAGGAAATGGAGGGTGGGTCCTTTGGTTTAAAGATGAGAGAGAGGCAAGTTGGCTTATCTTCAGAGTCCCCTGCTGGAAACTTAAGGATACTGCCTTAAAGGAGGGGTTAGACACAGCCTTGATCTGGGGAGCCTGGGTCCTTGTAAACTGTGAAGAGATGTGGACATGGGGTGGTTCAATCATGAGAAGGAAGCAGAGGTGAAACTAGACGTTTCTGCTACAGAGTAGATTTCTACTCAAGCAGCTTATTATTTATAGAGCAAAACATATATCTGTCATACATTATGACACACATGTCAGCACATCCAGATGCACATGTACGTGTTCATACAGCATGGCAGACATATTAGCATGTCCCCACACACTTGTAAAGTATGACACATGAGTTGGTATGTCCATACACATGGGCACACACTGTTGGGAACATGAGGCTCAGCTGGATTGTAGAAGAATTGGTGGTAAACAACTCTAAGGGGTCCAGCTGGCTTGTAATTAGCAAATTGCCTGACCGCATGACTAAGCTATTCAGCCACTCATTTGTTACAATTGGAGAAAGGTGTTTGTATTGTATCCTATTGGCTATTGTAATGGATAAATAGAATAGCAGCTAGTCAGGCAAGCAAGCAGCCAAAAGAAGGAA